>OY740802.1:27523567-27791067 GCA_963514005.1 Raja brachyura
AGGAAGGGGGGGGGATCTTATAGAAACTTACAACATTCTTAAGGGGTTGGACAGGCTAGATGCAGGAAGATTGTTCCCGATGTTGGGGAAGTCCAGAACAAGGGGTCACAGTTTAAGGATAAGGGAGAAATCTTTCAGGACCGAGATGAGAAAAACATTTTTCACACAGAATCTCTGGAATTCTCTGCTACAGAAGGTAGTTGAGGGCTGTTCATTGACTATATTTAAGAGGGAGTTAGATGTGGCCCTTGTGGCTAGAGGAATCAGGGGGTATGGAGAGAAGGCAGGTACGGGATACTGAGTTGGATGATCAGCCATGATCATACTGAATGGCGGTGCAGGCTCGAAGGGCTGAATGGCCTACTCCTACACCTATTTTCTATGTTTCTCCCTCCCCCCCCCCCCTCATCCGCACCTTCTGGGAACAGACTCAACGGATCTGCACTTGGGTAAGTGTGTGTGTGTGTGTGTGTGTGTGTGTGTGTGTGTGTGTGTGTGTGTGTGTGTGTGTGTGTGTGTGTGTGTGTGATTTTGCCTTTGAAACATATATTCTCGAAAACCAAACGCAAATACGCTGAGATGTTTACATATTTCGGTGGCGATTTAACTTACGATTTCGGAAAACAACTCCTCCCTAAATTTGATCAATTATTTCCCCAGATTTTTAATAAAGTTGTTCACAAAAGAAACTGTTTCTTTTAAATCGAACAGTTAACCAATTAACCTGCAAACCTCTGTGTCTTTGGAGTGTTGGAGGAAGCTGGAGCACCCGGAGAAAACCCACACAGTCACGGAGAACATACAATCTCCATGCAGACAGCACCTGTAATCAGGATCAAACCCAGGTCCCTGGCGCTTTAAGGCAACAACTTCTGCAGTGCAACAATCACTTGGGAGCAGTCACAACATATTTGAAGGCTCTGCATGCTGTCAATTCTCCAGAGACTGCGCCCACGTGATATCAACCAAAACCCAGTGATGGTTTAATGCCCTGTCAGATGTATCATCTTACCTTTGCACCAATAGGGTTCTGCTGGAGCGCATTAATGAACTTCATCAGTTTTAATCGGTCTCCCGGAGTGCTAGACCGAAAATAAAATGAGAAGTGGGGGGAGAGAGAAAAGTGGGGAGGGAAGGGGGGGGAGGAGGGGGGGAGGAGGGGAGGAGGGGAGGAGGGGAGGAGGGGAGGAGGGGAGGAGGGGAGGAGGGGAGGAGGGGAGGAGGGGAGGAGGGGAGGAGGGGAGGAGGGGAGATGTTGATTTGTCCTGCCAAGATGTAGCACCTCACACTTATCATCATTAAACTCCATCTGCTATCTTTTAGCCCACTCTTCCAAATCTCTCTGTACAGTTTGAAATCTACTTCATTATCCACAGCACCACCTATCTTAGTATCATCTGCATACTTATCCAATTTTCCACCCCATCATCTAGATCATTGATGTACATGACAAACAACAGTGGACCCAACACATATCCCCGAGGCACCCCACTGGTCACCGGCTTCCAACCTGGCAAACAGCCATCCACCATTACTCTCTGGCATCTCCCATTTAGCCACTGTTGAATCCATCTTGCTATTCCGCCATTAACACCCAAAGATTGAACCTTCTTAGCCAACCTTCCATGGGGAACCTTGTCAAAGGCCTTACTGAAATCCATATAGACAACATCCACTGCTTTACCCTCATCAATTTCCCTAGTAGCCTCTTCAAAAAATTCAAGAAGGTTTGTCAAACATGACCTTCCAGGCACAAATCCATGTTGACTGTTCTTGATCAGACCGTGTTTATGCAGATGTTTATATATATTATCTCTAAGTATCCTTTCCATTAATTTGCCCACCACTGACGTCAAACTAACAGGTCTATAATTGCTAGGTTTATTCTTTGAACCCTTTTTAAACAATGGAACAACATGCGCAGTACGCCAATCCTCCAGCACTATTCCCGTTTCTAATGACATTTGAAATATTTCTGTCATAGCCCCTGCTATTTCTACACTAACTTCCCTCAATGTCCTAGGGAATATCCTGTCAGGACCTGGAGACTTATCCACTTTTATATTTTTCAAAAGTGTCAGTACTTCCTCCTCTTTTAATCTCATAGTTTCCATAGCTACTCTATTTTTTTCCCCTTACCTCACAGAGTTCAATATCCTTCTCCTTGGTGAATACCGAAGAGAAAAAAAATGTTCAATCTCTTTTGGCTCTGCAGATAGCTGTCCATTCTGGCTTTCTAATGGTCCAATCTTATGCCTCGTTATCCTTTTACTATTAATATAGCTGTAGAAACCCTTTGGATTTACTTTCTTACCAAAGCAACCTCGTATCTTCTTTTAACTTTTCTTATTTCTTTCTTAAGATTCTTTTTACATTCTTTATAGTCATCTAGCACCTCATTTACTCCATGCCTCATATAATTATTGTAGATATCTCTCTTTTTTCGAACCAAGTGTCCAATTTCCCTTGAAAACCATGGCTCTTTCCGATTTTTACTATTTCCTTTCAACCGAACTGGGACATAAAGATTCTGTACTCTTACAATTTCCCCTTTAAATGTCCTCCATTTCTCTTCTACATCCTTCCCATAAAACAAAATGTCCCAATTCACTCCTTTTAAATCATTACGCATTCCCTCAGAGTTAGCCTTTCTTCAATCAAAAATGTCAACCCTAGGTCCAGTTCTGACTCTCTCCATAATTATATTGAAACCAATGGTATTGTGATCACTGGTCCCGAAGTGCTCACCAACGCATACCTCCGTCACCTGACCTGCCTCATTTCCTAACAGGAGGTCCAGCACTGCCCCTTCTCTGGTCGATACCTCTATGTATTGCTGCAAAAAGCTATCCTGCACACATTTAACAAACTCCAAACCATCCAGCCCATTTACAGAATGTGTTTCCCAGTCTATTTCTGGAAAATTGAAATCTCCCACAATCACTACCTTGTGCTTACTACTAATATCGGCTATCTCCTTACATATTAGCTTTTCCAATTCTCGGTCCCCATTTGGCGGTCTATAATACACCCCTAAAAGTGTTGCTACACCGTTCCCACTTCTCAGTTCCACCCAAATAGCCTCCCTAGATGAGCCCTCTAATCTATCCTGCCAAAGCACTGCTGTAGTATCTTCTCTGACATGCAATGCAACCACTCCACCTCTGGTCCCTCCAATTCTATCACACCTGAAGCAACAAAATCCTGGAATATTTAGTTTCCAATCACAACCCTCCCGCAACCATGTTTCACTGATTGCCACAACATCATATTTCCAGGTGTCAATCCAGGCTCTAAGTTCATCCACCTTTCTTACAATGCTCCTAGCATTAAAATATACACATTTTAGAAACCCACCATCCCTTATTTGCTCCTATTATCTTTTTCCTCTTTCTCGCCTACATTTTGGGTCCGAGTGCTTCCCTTCTCTGCCTCTTGCCCCTCACCCTGTCCCCTAGCCCCATCTACCCGAGTCCCTCCCCCCAGCCTTTCTAGTTTAAAGTCTCCTTTGCAAATCTCCCCGCCAGGATATTGGTTCCCCTCAGGTTCAAGTGCAACCCGTCCTTTTTATACAGATCATGCCTTCCCCAAAAGAGGTCCCAGTGATCAAGAAACTTGAATCCCTGCCCACTGCACCAGTCCCTCAGCCACGCATTTATCCTCCACCTCATTCATTTCTACTCTCACTGTCATGTGCCACCTACACTGTCTCGCGGAAGGCGGAGATTTCACCAAGTTTTAAAATCCGGATTACAAAAAATGGGGGGGATCGTCCCCCACCTCTCCTAACTGGGGGGTTGGGGGGGGGTGACGTGTCCCCCCTGGGATTTCTTCCCCTGCACTGAGTTACTTCAACATTTTGTATCTATTTTCAGTGCAAACCAGCATCTGCAGTTCCTTCCTACACTTTCGGGAACCTCTTTTCTGTCTCTGCTCTGAATTCTAATTCCTCCTGTCACTTCATTCCCCAAGGCCTGAGCCAAAAATTTTGCTTACCTTACAAGCATCTTTTCGAACTCACGTGCTGTCAACTTTCGCAAGACATCGCTGGAAAGCTTTTTATCTAATGAGAGGATGTACAGGAAAATGAAAGTGAAAGCAATATTCAAGTAAGAATCATGTCTATACCACATAGCCCAGGCAAAGATTCCCAACACCCTGATGATTAGTGGATATTGCATCAGGACTGCCAACTTTCACGCATTGAGCGTGAAACTCATGCATTTCGACAAATTCTCACGCTGGTCACAAATTTCTCACGCTGTGTCATGAGAAATTCTGTGATCAACGAGAATTTCAAAACTCATATCAATTGCATGGGCCGCGGGTGTTGGAGAGCTGGGGCTGAGGGAGGAATGGAAGCAGAAGCAGCGGCGGGGGCAGATGTGGATGGGGAGCCGGGGCTGGCGAGTGTTTGCCGGGCTGGCGAGTCACTCGCTGCAGTGACTGCGGTTATGGGGCAGCCTCAGTGCAAGAGTCCCGGGCCATCAGAGGCATCGGAAGCGTTGCGCAGCTGCCGTTAGAGTCTCTGTGCCGAATTCACCCAGGTGACTGGCATGGATCAGGCTGCGGCTCGGTGCATCCTGGAGGACAACCAGTGGCTGCTGGAAGTACGTACCAAGCACTGGGTAGAAACGGTGGAAGATAGTGGCCTTTAAATGGGGGTGGTTGGACAAAAAAATCTTGCTTGCCTGCTAGATTGTCACTCACTGTAACTGAAGGAAAATGTTCCCGATGTTGGGGGAGTTCAGAACCAGTTTAGGGGTTCTGGAGGTCACATTTTAAGAATAAAGGGTAGGCCAGTTAGGACTGAGATGATGACAACTTTTCTTCACCCAGAGAGTTGTGAATCTGTGGAATTCTCTGCCACAGAAAGCAGTGGAAGCCAATTACCTGGATGTTTTCAAGAGAGAGTTACATTCAGCTCTTGGGGCTCGCAAAATCAAGGGATATGGGGAAAAAACAGGAACGTGACTGATTTTAGATGAACAGCCATGATCATATTGAATGGCAGTGCTGGCTCGAAGGGCCCAATGGCCTTTTTCTGCATTTATTTTCTATGTTTCTATGCTTGAGTATATGGCAATAAAACGCAACCACCTGATTTTGAAGCATTCATGCATGGTGGAGGTATAATGTAGTCATAGAGTGACACAGTGTGAAAACAGGCCCTTCGGCGCAACTTGCCCACACCCGTCAACATGTCCCAGCTACACTACCTGCTTTTGGTCCATATCCCTCCAAACCTGTCCTATCCACGTATCAGTCTAACGCAGGGGTGGTGAACCGTTTCATGTTGGAACGCCGCATCAAGTTAGCTGTAATCTAATAACGCCGCATCCAAGAAACTTCTATTAGAAATACTTCAAAATGTACATTATTTTGTTAAAATAGCCCTCGTGACTTACTAATGTTTTAATTGTGGCCGTCAGTCGAGGAGGATAATTTTGTTGATTCTTCTTTTACTCTTTGGTATTTTAAATAAGTTCATTTTAAGATTTTTTTTTAAATGATAAAAGACGAGCAAAAGCATACTAACAAAAATAAAAGGATTTGTTCTACAAAATTTGGATTCATTCAAAAGGCCGCACTTAATGGCCTAGAAGGCCACATGCGGCCTTAATGCCACAGGTTCCCCACCCCTGGTCTAACTGTTTCTTAAATGTTGGGATAGTCCCTGCCTCAACTACCTCCTCTGGCAGCTTGTTCCATACAACCACCACCCTTTGTGTGGAAAAGGTTACCCCTTAAAAAGTTACCTTAAAAATACTTCAAACAAACAAAATTGAAATCATACTTCTACAATGCACTAAAACATGATTTTAATACATAAAATTTCAAAATTTCACCCCCCCCCCCAACTCGGTTGCTCCACTCCCTCGCCGGGTAACCCCAAGGCAAGTGATCAGTGATCACTCAGGCCCCTCACTTTCAAAAACGCTCCATGGCCCCTGGTTCAGACAGAGCGCACTGCCCAACATGAGCGGGGAACTGAGGGCAGTTGTCCCCAATATCGTTGTTTTATTAATTGAACGCGTAGATGAACATCCTCAAGGAGTGTAATCAGATGGAAACTGATTCAGATGCGATGTTTAAGAGCTTGTTCAAAGATGGGGCATATTTTAAAGGACTGACAGAGATACTTGCAGAGGAATGTGTGAGGAGATTCTTATTTGACTTTAGTTTTATCTTGAACCAGGACATCTGAAGATTCAAAGTTTAATTGTGCTGATACTGACTGCAACCAACCACGTAATGAATATCATCCATTCCGGAGGTTTTATTTTTCTGATGCCATTTAAACTACATTTGGATTTCAATCACTTAATGTAAAAGTAATTGGGAATGGGGAGCATTGGAACAAAAATAAAATATTAACTAATATAATAATGTATGCATGTTGGTATGTGGAATCAAAACAAATATATTTTTATCATTGTTGTGTTATGAATATCACAGAAAATATTATGTACTCTCAAGATCACATTTAATAGAATAATATTGCTTAAATATATAGTTATTAGACTTTGTATTTCGGAAAAGTCCCAGCTGAGAGGAAGACAGCAAAATACTGACAATATTGGGGGTGAAAATGACTTCAGGACAGTTTGTTAGGAAAATTAAGGAAATGGTAACAGAATATTTTTACAGCTGAGTGAATATAATTTTATGAATGACAAAAAGGTGTTCACCCAATTGATGACGTCGTTGACAAAGTAACTAGCATGTTAGATAACAAGGAAGCCAATGGATGCAGCACATTTTGTTATACAAAATTTGGTCCGTGAAGTTCCCTATAAAGGATTACTGCATTAGATAAGCACCTGTGGACTTGAACGTAATAGGTTAAGTCCAGGGGGTCAGATATGGGGCTTTATGTGTGGGCCAGATATATTGTCAGTGCAGAGGGGCTAGGAGCAAGGCCAAGTGTGCATCCAGAGACAAGGTCTGGAATAGTAATAGGTGTACAGTCAAAACTGGGACAATGGGATTGTTCAGCACTGGGAACCTAAGCAGGTAAACAGCTATGATCAGGGTAGAATAGGGGGCCAGGTGTATGGCTGGACTCAGGGTCAGGAATGAGAGAAGGTATGCAACTGGCGTCAGGGTCAGGAGTAGTACCAGGTGTGCAGTGAGACCCAAGTTGGTCAACATGGGCCAAGTGTTTGATTATAATCTGATTTCCATACATGAAATATGCTGCACCTGTTGATCAGAGCCTGGCTCTACTGTGAAATGTAATTAGGAATGTAATTTAGCCTAACCTTATTCATAGCTAATCCAATTTAAAGCATAAGTATTGCATTCAAGTGTAAGTTGAAAGACTCACTACAGTATGCACCAGATTGCACAATTTCAAGCTGAAAAATGCAAAAGCTCCGTACCAAAGGGAGGGGACACACCCCCCCCCCCTCCCTCCCACACCCTCCCCGGCAGTAAACGATTTTTTTACGTGGCGACGCCGTTTTGGCAGCTCACACACTGAGTGCGTTGAACATGTCACTAATATTAGACTCGCCACATTTAATATCGAGGCTTTTGATGAAAATGAAAGGTGTCCCGGAATGATCAAAGGGGTGAGAAAAGTCAGCGTGCCTCGTCATGGCACTCCCCAACACAAGATCTTTAATAGGGGGGTTGCACGCAAGGTCACTGGGTCATAGGGCTTGACGCACGGAGCCGCTCAATCCATCTGGAGGACATCCGCAGCTTCCAGTATATGTTGTTAATGCAAGAAACACGTACTTTCCTACCTGTTAAAAAACGCAAAATGTTGAATTTTTGCGCTGGAAAAAATTGTGGAAGTCGGGGTAAGTGTGAGAGACATGTACTCAACTTGAGAATTCCAAAAGTGAAGCGAAATGAAGGTGAAGAGAAGAGAGAGCTGAAGGGACAACAACAGCTAAAATGTTTGGCGAACATTGGCCGTGCAGATATCGGAATTGAAAATATTGGGAATTATCACGTTTGCTCACTGCATTTCATCAACAGTAAGGCATTATATGTGTTTTTTCTTGATTCCTTTGGTATCTAAAAAATCTCAGAAGTGATAAATCTGGGTGTAAATTTTGCTTCAGAGGCGTTTTCTTTTAGTATGTAAAAACCCACTTGAGAACCATGAGCGATTTAAAAATTTTACAGCCAGATTTATCACTTCTGAAACTTTTTAGATGCCAAAGGAATCAAGAAAAAACACAAATAATGCATTAGTTCATGAAATGCAGTGAGCAAACGGCCAAGACGTTGGCTGTTGTTGTCCCTTCAGCTCTAGCTTCTTTCTACCGTAATTTCTCCTCACTTTTGGAATTCTGAAGTAGGCTAAATATCTCTCACGCTTATTCCGATTTCCATAATGATTTACAGCACAAAAATTGACCATTTCGGCGGGTTTTAATGGGCCCGCTACGCTGGAAACAATGGTAAGTGCATACCTGCAGTTCATCGCGTGTACTCCAGTTAGAGTAGCGTAGCAACAGTACGGGTCTTGGGTCGTGACCCGACTGCCGTGAAACCTCACTATACCAACAAACGTGCAAGGCATTGCACCGAAACGATAAATGATGTTTCCAAGTGCTTGCTTCCCTGCTTGCCTTTGCCATGTGTTTGAACTCTTCCGATGAAAATTGCAGGGAAAGGTTGGGATATACAGCAATAACAAGGAACTGCGGATGCTGGTTTATACCAAAGATAGACAACAAGGTCAGACAGCATCACTGGAGAACATAGATAGACCAGTCCAGCTTCCTTCCTCCCTCCCTCCCTCCCTCCCTTTCACCCCTTCGCAGAGCCGGCACGGGTGGGAAGGGTTTGCACGGTTCTCTGGTTCCATACTTGCCTCTAAATAACTGCTCGAACTTTCCCAAGCCTTGCACCCGCAGGTGGCGGCAAACATCCTCTACGTCCCGTTCTTCCTGCAAAACTCCCCGCTCTTGGCTGCCGCTGTCAAGGCTGTAGGTTCTCCGTCTCTTGCGGCTTTCACCCCGGTTCATCTTGCTCAGAAGCTCCGCTGCAAGAGCTGCGCCTGCTCGCCGCCTCTGACAAACAACTCTGGAAACCAAAGATGCTAGAAACCAAAGATTATGGAGGAGCTCCTCGTCTGAAGAAGGACCTCGACCATAAAAAGTCGTCTATCTCCTTCGCTCCTAGATGCTGCTGCACCCGCTGAGTTTCTCCAGCTTTTTGTGTAATCCTCTATAATCTTTGCTGGAAACAGCCCCCGCTCGCTGTCAATCAACCCCCAGACCCCTCCCATTTAAGGGACGGGGAGGGTGAGTGAGTGAGAGTGACGGCGACGGCGGGGAGAGGGAGAGTGACGGCGGGGGGAGGATGGGGGGAGAGGGAGAGTGACGGCGGGGGGAGGATGGGGGGAGAGGGAGAGTGACGGCGAGGGGGGGAGGGAGAAAATCTCGCCGGCCTCACTCATGTCAGCCGCTTCCCGCAAATCCTTAAATTCCAACAACGCGATCAAGGGACCAATTGAGGTTACTAGGCTGTCAGAATATAAGGATTTGAGGGAAGCAGCTGACATGAGCGAAGCCGGCGAGCAGCAGGTGAGAGATGTTCAGGCAGAGAGCACTGGCAGAGGTGAGCGGGCCAGCTGAAGGTGCTGAGGTGGCATCCAGTTCCGCTGTCCGGTTTCGAGGCCGCTCGCAGCCACTTGAGCTGTTTCCCAACCCGGCCGCAATGCGGTGGCTCCATGCCCGGAGCGCCACGGCAGCGGTGAGTGAGTGAGTTACTGGCATGATCGCCAATTCCCTCCTTCTCAACGCTCCTGCCGTCCCTGCAACTTTACCCCTGGCCAGACTCCCCACACGCTGTGAAAGGAACTCTTCCCCTAATTGGTCACTTGAACATGTATTGTCATTGAATAAGATCAAAACTGATTAAACTTGTCCCGGTGTGCTCCCGTTTTTCTCACCATCTCGCCACCTGCCGTCACCCTCCACCCCCACCCATTCAGTCATTCAGAATGAAGGTGATTTGGAAGCCTTGGGCAAATTGTTTTCTTTATTTTTATTTTTTTGCGCGTGAGAAATTCTATGTCCACCAGCCTCTTTCAAAATTTAGCATCTCAAAATGGGGGTGTGTTTTCATTGCCGGGAAATACGGTACTTTATTAAGAGATTTCGCTTTTGAAGACTTTATAAAAGTTGACTGACAGTTTACGGAGAGAACAATCTGCGCATGCGCGGTTTAAGATTTTTTAAAAGTCAACTGACTGCCTACCCTGAATAATAGTATATATTATTCATATATATATATATATATATATTTACTAGACCAAGTGGAGGGGGGAAGGAGGTGTGGGAGGTTGCAGCGTCACACACATACACACTAACCACCAACCCCCCCCCCCCCCCCAACACACACACTAATCATCCCCCTTGATATTATATTAATATAATTAATTGGCTCCTCTTACCCCATCCCCACCCTATCTCAAGGGACAAATAGAGTGGGGCAGAGAAAGAGAGAGGGGGAGGGAGATGAGGGGAGAGAGGAGGGGGAGGGAGAGAGGGGGTGGAGGGAGATGAGTAGGTGGAGGGAGGGAGGGGGGAGATGGCATGGAGAAGGAGGGGAGAGGGGGTGGAGAGGTAGGAAGAGGATGGGGAGAGAGGGGGGGCGGTGAGGGTGAGATGGCGGGGCGAGATAAAGATGGGGAGATGGGATGAGAGGGGGATGGGGAGAGAGTGGGGAGGGGGAGGGAGAGGAGGGGAAGGGAGAAGTGGGTGGGAAGGGGGGATGGGGAGGACACAGAGAGGGAGGAGGAGGGGGAGATGGAGAAGGGGAGAGAGTGGGGAGGAGAAGGGGAGGGGGAGATGGGGAGTGAGTGTGGGGATGGGAAGGGGGGGGAGGGGAAGGGAGGGGAGGGGAGATGGAAGGGGGAGATGGGAGAGAGGGAGAGAAGGAGAGGGGAGGGAAAGGAGAGAGGGGGATGAGGATGGGGAGGGGAGGAGAGCAGGGTGGGTGAAGGGGAGAGGGGTAGGGGGAAAAAGGATGGTAGAGGGGAGGGGGGAGAGGGGGAGAGAGGGGGAGGGGAGAGGTGGAGATAAATTGGACGGGGAGAGAGGGAAGGGAGAGCGAGAAAGGGGATAGAGAGAAAGGGGAGAAAGAGAAGGGAAGAGAGAGAAGGGGAGGGGGAAAGGCAGGGGGTTGAAGGGAGGGAGAGAGAAAGTAGAGGGGGGAGAAAGAGAGAGTAGAGAGGAGATAGCGTAGAGGGGAGAAGGTGGAGGAAGGGGGGCGAGGGGAGGGTGAGAGAAGAGGGGGAGAGAAGAGGAGGGGAGAGGTGAAGGAGGAGAGAAGAGGAGAGCGAGAAGAGGAGGGGGAGAGGGGAGAGGTGGAGGGGGAGAGAAGAGGAGGGGATGGTGAGGGGGAGAAGATAGGAGGGGTGGAGTGGGGAGGGGGAGTGGAGGGGGGTAGATAGGGAGGGGGGTAGGACAACTTGCTCTATTTGATTTTATTTGATTGTGCACGCCAGGTTGATTGCATTCGTGGGACCACGTGAAGGTTGCAACCTCCCACTCCTGTCCCATTGTGATGTCATATATGTAAATGAGATCCATTGTGATTGGATACCTGCGAGATGGCACTGTGACTCATGTAGCAGTTTGATTTTTCAAATGTTTGATGTTTTTCAACGTCAAACACATGACAATATTAGAAGAACCCTCCACATTGTGGATAATGCTAAAAAAAAGGATACAAAATATGGTCCTGGTCAGTTTTGATGCAGAAAAAGCCTTTGATTGTGTTAGTTGGGAATTTTTATATGCAGTACTGAGGATATTTGGTTTCAATGAAGATGCAATTCAGTGTATCAAAATAATATATCAGGATCCTACAGCTAGGATTAAGGTAAATGGAAACTTATCAAAAAGGATCCAGTGAGACAAGACAAGGATGTTGTCTTTTTCCTACTCTCTTCATTTTGTATATTGAACCCTTAGCACAAGCAATAAGGCAGAGAGAAGACCTGCAGGGGGTCAAAATAGGGAGGAAAGAACATATCATTGGTCTTTCGCTGATGATGTCATTATTTTGTCATAATGTCAAGCTGGGCTACAGGGCTAGACCACTACCACACCTCGGTTAGTCAGACCATATGTCCCTGCTTTTAATTCCTGCATATGCCCCCCTCAGGAAAACCGCTCCTCCCATCACAAAGACCATCACAACCTGGCCTGATGGTGCATCTCAGCAGCTGCAGGACTGCCTCGACAGGACCAACTGGGATGTGTTTGAACACCGGGACCTGGAGTTGTTCACAGACAGTGTACAGTGTTACATTAAAAATTGCATGGACACAGTCACAGTGGACAAACAAATCCGGGTCTACCCCAACCAGAAGCCCTGGATGACCAGGGAGGTCCAGCGGCTGATAAAAGAGAGGAACACTGCTTTTAGGTCTGGCGATAGGGCTTTATACAGCGCGGCCCGAGCTAACCTGAAGAGAGGCATCAGAGAGGCCAAGTCAGACTACAGGAGGAAGATAGAGGACCACCTGGACAGTAACAACAGCAGGCAGGTGTGGCAGGGGATCCAGTATCTCACCAATTATAAGACAAACCTTGGAGCTGCTGAGGGTGATGCCTCATTGGCAGAGGAGCTGAACCTCTTCTTTGCTCGCTTTGAAGTGGAGCCACCCGAGACAGCCACAACGCACCATATGGTCCACAGTAGCCTAACCCTCACGATAGAGGAGCATGAGGTGAGGCGCACGCTGCAGGCCATCAATCCAAGGAAGGCTACTGGACCCGACGGCGTCTCTGGACGCGTGCTGAAGGACTGCGCAGACCAGCTGGCTGGAGTCTTCACGAGGAGTTTTAACCAGTCTCTGGCCCAGTCCACTGTCCCGCCCTGTCTGAAGTCCTTGCCCAAAAAAACCCCACATTTCCAGCCTCAACGACTACCGGCCAGTCGCACTCACACCAGTGGTGATGAAGTGCTTTGAAAAACTGGTCCGGGGTCATTATCACATCACTCCTGCCCTGAAGCTTTGACCCCCACCAGTTTGCATACAGAGCGAATAGATCTACAGAGGACGCTGTAGCCACAGCTCTCCATGCTGCACTGTCCCACCTGGAGCAGCGGGGAAGCTATGTGCGAATGCTCTTTGTGGACTACAGCTCTGCTTTTAATACTATCCTTCCCCCAAACTGGTGGACAAACTGGGGGACTTGGGACTTCCACACTCCACCTGCATGTGGATAAATAGCTTCCTGTCGGGCCGCAGCCAGAGAGTCAGAATGGGCTATCACACATCCACGGCCCACAGCCTCAGTACTGGCTCTCCACAGGGCTGCATGCTGAGCCCCCTGCTGTACACCATCTACACACATGACTGCACCTCCGCCCACGACAGCAACACCATTGTCAAATTTGCGGATGACACTACGGTGGTGGGGCTCATCTCTGGGGGGGACGAGTACGCCTATCGGGATGAGGTGGAGCAGCTGACAGTGTGGTGTGGAGAAAATAACCTGCTCCTGAACACCTTAAAGACCAAGGAGATAATAATAGACTTCAGGAAGAACAAAACAGAACTGGTACCACTAATCATCAGAGGGGACTGTGTGGAGAGGGTGGCGGATTTCCGCTTCCTGGGAATCCATATTGAGGAGGACCTGACGTGGAGCGCGAACACCTCTGCGCTGCTGAAAAAGGTCCAGCAGAGACTGCGCTTCCTGAGGGTGCTCAGGAAGAATAACATCACACAGAGACTGCTGCTGTCCTTTTATCGGTGCTCCATTGAGAGCGTCCTAACATACTGTGTATGCATGTGGTACACCAGCTGCGCAGCGGCTCAGAGGAAAGCGCTCCAGAGGGCCATTGACAACGCCCAGAGGATTGTCGGCTGCCCTCTCCTTACCTTGGAGGACTTACACAGTTCCCGCTGCATTAAAAAATCCCAGAATATTATAAAGGACATTTCCCACCCCGGACACTCCCTGTTTGAACTGTTGCCGTCAGGCAGACGGTACAGATCTACAAGGACAAGGACAAACAGACTTAAAAACAGTTTTTACCCCACTGCTATAAAGGCACTAAATGTAGCCGCCAAGGTACGCGGGGACTAAGGGACTGTGGTTGGTACACTGTGAAATCGACAGAAGGATGTAGGGTTGGGTGTTTATGCGTGCTATTTTAATATTTCATATTTATTTTAGTTGTTTATCTTTTTTAATATTTTACCTTGTATGTATCGTTAGCTTTTATGGTTTGAATGGTGCACTGACTGGTTGACATTTTTAAATTTCATTGTACATGGTTCATGTTACAATGACAATAAGGAAACTATACTATATACTATACTATATTTTTCTTGAACGACCAGATATATGTCTCCCAAATCTAATGAACCTATTTGAAACATATGGATACTACTCAGGGTATAAACTGAATATAACAAAAACACAAATTCTTTCATTCAATTATTCTCCATCCCAACAAATCAGAGATGCATATAATCTGAAATGGAATTCTAAAACGATGCAGTATTTGGTGTAACTATAACCAAAACACTTTCCAATATGTTTGAAACTAATTATAACAAAATTGAAGAAAACATCAAAGAGGATGTTGAGGGTACACAAAAGGCTGGAGAAACTCAGCGGGTGCAACAACATCTATGGAGCGAAGGAGATAGGCAGCGTTTTGTGTACCCTCGATTTTCCAGCATCTGCAGTTCCTTCTTTAACAAAAAGGATGTTGAAAAGGTCTACCCTTCCTCTAGACTTCAGTGCCAGAATACAAACGGTAAAAATGAATATCCTACCTAAACTACTATATTTATTCCAATCTCTCCCAATTAATGTTTGCCGAGACAAATTCATAGCTTGGGATCAAATGATCTCTAGATTCATTTGGAATAGCAAAAAACCAAGAATAAAACTAACAATACTTCAACTGCCGAAAAGCAAGGGTGGAATGGCTTTACCAAATCTGAGGAAATACTATTATGCAGCTCAACTCAGACCACTGGCTTGTTGGTGTAGACCTGATTATGAATCTCGATGGAAAGAAATGGAAAGAGAGATACAGGGTTACCAGACCCAGACCCAGGTGCGAGACAAATATCCGAGAGGGGCTTTGAGACATGCTATGGATCCAATAGTAGCATTTACGTTAGAAATATGGAATGTTATAGTGGAAAAATACAAATTAAAAAGAGAGGTTCATACATTGAAGTGGTTCGCATATGACTCAAAGTTTAAGCCAAGGGTGTATGATTCAAGATTCAAAGAATGGGCACAAGAATGCATAACGGCAATGTATACAGTTTCAGAAAATGGCGAGTTTATGAGCTTCCAAGATTTAAAGTCAAAGTATGGTTTCGAAAACAACGTTTTTTAGATACTTGCAATTAAGAGACTACTTTACAAAATAGATAAGGCCAGAACTGGATGAAACTTCAAATAATGTGATCAAGGTGATTGTGGATGCATACAAACAGAAGGGATCTCAGTTCATCTCTGCTTTCTACCAAGCTCTGGTGGGAAGCGGGGGAGAATCAATGCTCTACATAAAAACAAAATGGGAAGCAGAATTAAAGATTCAAATAACAGAAGATGAATGGTATCAAATGTGTGAAACACAATGTTCATCCACAAGCTCACTAATATTTTGCTGGAAGAATCTCGATTTTTTATAAAACCAAAAATAAAAAGCAGACAATTTGCTGTACAACAACACTGTTGGAGGCTGTGTGGGAGTATGGAGGCAGACCACGCGCATATTTTCTGGAACTGTGTAAAGATAAGGCCATACTGGGAAATTGTTAACGCAATTGTTAAAAATATATTGGGTTATAAAATCCCAAATAACTGCCCTGTGATGTATCTGGGGCGTATTAAAGATATTGTAATTCGTAACTGTTATTCATAACTGTCACTGTGTGCCATGTTGTTACTTGTGGGCGGAGCACCAAGGCAAATTCCTTGTATATGAATACTTGGCCAATAAACTTACTTACTTACTTACTTAAAGATAGAAGATACCTATTTGATTAAAGTTTTGCTTGCAGCAAGTAAGAAGGACATTACGAGGCAGTGGCTTAATGAAAAAAGTCCAAAACAGGAACAGTGGTTAGAAATTGTGCGAGACATCTTTACTATGGAGAAACTGACATATTCCTTGAGAGTCAAGGAGAATTCATTTGAGAAGATCTGGGAAAAGACCGTTTATTTGAGCCATGACACCAACTAGATAAATGCCGAGCTAGATATGGGATGATTGTGTTATATAGAACTAGATGGTATGTTTGTGTGAATATTGAAATATCTCCAGATAACTAATCAATGTAATTTTTTTTTTAATTTGTTAAGTGAACCACACGGTCTTATTGCAATTTTTTATTTATTTACTTTTTTTTTCCCCTATCTATTATTTTTTAAATTTTGATTGTTGTTTTTCTTATTTTGTTTTATTTATGGTGATGGTGTTGCACTGTTTTATATATATCTTTGTGAAAAATCAATAAAAATGTAAGTGAAAAATATATATATTTGATGTTTTTACTAAAAAGCAAGGAAATTAATAACCAAATTTTCTATTTTTCAAAACAAAATGTGGAGGAGGAAAAACTCTACAGGAATATGTTAAAATGTTACGGCGTAGGGTGAAGAAGTAAATCCACAAATGCCTTAAACGAATATTCGCGAAATAGTTATAAGATGGATAGATATATATATATATATATGTGATTTCTCGAAACACAGCCAAAGCGTTACACAATAGCGCTACAATTTTTGGCCCACACTCACCATTGTCCTGGGGTGTGCATTAGTCAAGTTTCGTTCAGATTGATGTTATATTTTACAAGTTATTGACATTTTAAACTTTACAAAAACCACTTTACAGTCAGCCGATTTCGACGTCAAAATGACGTCACAATGGGATTCCAAATTTCATTTACTTTAAAAAATTCACGATTTCATTGATATTGATTTTATTCTTTAAAAAACTCAGTTTTAGTCAAGTTCCGTTTTCATTGTTAACAGTGAACACAGTTCACATCGTTAACAATGAAAACATTGCGTTTAGGTTATTTTAAAGATAAAAAGCGATTTCATTGAAAATTTAATTTTTTTAAAACATTGCGATTTTCATTGGGGGGGGTGTGGGATAAGGGGGCGGTTTCATTTAAAAAATGCGATTTTCATTGTAGGGGTTGGGATAAGTGGGAGGTGAGGAGTGTTTTTTTTGCCATGGTTTTCTTTTTCACGTGTACTTGCCTGGGCTCACAACGGGGACCCAAACGGCTCCTAGGGTAAGTTTCTTTCTACTTTACAAACGCATCCACGGGTCCTCTATTCACTTTATTAACTTTAACTTCATTTCAGTCGTCAACGGCACATCTTTGAACGCGGCAGTCGCACACACGCAGTTCAGTGGAATATTGCGTTTGGGGAGCGGGCCCGAACAGGTCTAGTTTTTCTTAAAATGGTGACAGACTGTGTGTAATGTTGATGTTCAAAGGCTCCTGGTTGTCCTTGTGCACAAGTCACTGAGAGTTAATGCGAAGGTACAAAATAGTGTCTTGACCTTCATCACATCAATTTAGTACAGGATATGTTGCCACTGTGAAGAGCCTTGATGTCACTGCATCCGAAGTACAGCAAATAATCACCAGACTGGTTGCAGGGATGGTAGAAAAAATAAATTCAATTGAAAGATAGGGTGTGGAAACAGGCCCTTAGAGTCAGACACAGTGGACAAAGGTACTTCGGCCCAACTTGCCAACACTGACCAATATGCCCCATCTACACTAGTCCCACCTGCCCGCACTTCACCCATATCCCTCTAAACCCGTCCTATCTACGTACGTGTCCAAATGTGTCAAACATTACAAGAGTACCTGCCTGCTTCAACTACTTCCTCTGGCACCTCAGTCCCATACACCCACCATACTTTATGTCAATAAAGTGACCAATATGGGATAGTATATCCCGCAAAATTGAGAATTACTTATAACTTTGTTGAACGTGCATTCACAGATCCAGAAGAGGCATTTAAATATGCACAAAGTATCACACAGGAGGTCTACTGATCATCAGGAGTCGGTCTCCCACAATTGCACAGAGGAGAAACGGCAAAGAAAGGACTGTGTTTCTTTTTTTTTAACATACAAAGATGGCGAACTTTCCTTGAGGCGTTGTCTAGACATTTTATCTTTGGAATGTTAACTGAAGGTCGGATTTTATGTTTCACTTCAACAAAGGATTGGAAAAGAAGAAATATTATGGTGGGGAAAATAACAACAAAAAAAAACGGAATTTGAGAATATGGAAAAATATTATCAATGGACTTGTATATAGAAATTTATGATTTAAGAAACACACAATTAAATACCAACATAAAATATAACTAATAAAATTGTGTATTATTAAGGCACAGCGTAATAATGGCTGATGTTTATTTCATTATGTAAATTACTTGCTAAATACAAGAATAACGAGTTAAATATGATTGATAAGTATAATATTTAATATACTAACAAATTTTAGGGATATAGTAGATCTAGTCTAAATTGTGCATAATGGGGGGGGGGGGGGGGATGGAGACTCAGATACTTGGAAGTTATCCAAGGGTCTGAATCTGGTTAACCCCTTGGAACCTGCTGTTGTCTGATACAAAAGTTTGAGACTTAATTGTAATATCAGACTATTGGCCATCAGACTACTCAACTCACTCAAGAAAATTACATGAACATTACACAAACAAAGACCAACTGACTGTCAAATAACTTTAACTCAATGTCTGCAGTATGCTATTTGCACTTTTCTATATTGTACCTTTTATTATTGCACCTTAATAACATACCTCAAAATGTTACTAGACTCTGGCACACTGTGAATTTTTTAATATAATGTCTATTTTTAATGGTATATTTTTTAATGGTATTTTTAATGGTATATTGTCTGTCTGTGTTATAAATATTGCTTACACATTTGGAGTATGGGGAAATGCAATTTCAATCTTCTGTGTAACTACTTGTTGCATTATTTGAATTGACAATAAAGTTTACTTTGACTTACTTTGACTTTGACGTAATCGTTCTTGGCATATCGGTAGATATGGATATATAACTAACATAATTACTGTTATATCTAAGTATACACTTAATGTTGGAAACTCTTTTTTATTCAGTTTTTCCTCTCTGAAGATACATTCCAATAGATAGATTAGAAATGCGTTTTATCTTATAAAAATATTTTAACTTTGTATCGCTCTCTCTTCCAATTAATAATAATTGGTCAAGGGGGCAGAACGAAACATATAAAAACACCTACGGAAGTCAACAAGAATTTTTCTACCACCTGTTGGTGGTTTGTTTTTAATTATAATATCTTTATTTTTGGATGTTATAATATCACTTTTTGTTTGTTAATTATTTTTTCACGACTGTACACTTTCTGGTCTATTCTAAAGGGGAGATGCCAACAAAACTTAACAGCTGGGGATGACCATCCCTCACCTAGAGTTATGAGGTTCTTGGTTGCACCATATGAAGTAAAGGTATTAACATGATCCATAATGCAAGACGATAAACAAAAGAAAACTGGAGGAATCACGTTCTGTAGCTGAAATATAAGGGGCGCTAATGAACCAATTAAAAGGGGTAAGATCTTTGCCCAATTAAAAGCTCTCAACAGTGACATCAATTTTTTACAAGAAACCCATCTGAAAGATCAAACACAGATAAGACTGAAGGCAAATTGGATTGGGCAAACATACTACTCTTCATTTACTTCTAAATCTAGAGGCACGGCTATTATCATTTGTAAAGGTATACCATTTAAATTAAAGAATACCATAGCAGATAAAGAGGGGAGGTACATCATAATTTCTTTAAAATTAGAAGGAATGCCTGATAAAAAATCGTTCAGGACATTTAACCCCCAAATCTTAAACAACTCACAAGGTTGCACATATTTAAAAGAGCAGATGACATTCTTCTTTGAGACAAATGATACACCAGACACCTCACCTTCCTTATTATGGGAAACTTTTAAGGCATTTATTTGAGGAACTATAATTTCATATCAAGCTTTCCAAAATAAAAAGAATAACACTGAACAATTGCAGTTAGAGCAAGAAATTAGACAATTAGATATAGAAAATGCCAAAGAACCAACTATGGATGTACATAATAAGATAACAATACTAAAATATAAATCAAATAAAATTTTATCGGCCAAAATAATAAGATTATTTCAAATTACAAAACAAGAAAATTTTGAATTTGGTGATAAACCACATAAACTCTTAGCACTCCAACTGAAAAAACGGGAAACAGAAAATACAATTACTAAAATTAAATCAGACAAAGGAGAATTACTAACACTACCTAAAGATATTAATAAAAGATTTGCTCAATTTTATCACAATTTATATACATTGAAAACCTCTGCAAATAATACTCAAATTACAAATTTCTTAGACAATTGTAATCTTCCAAAATTAAATATGGTGGAACACGAGGGATTAGGAGCTCAGATTACACTTCAGGAAATAGAAGAAACAATAAATTTGTTGAAGAATGGCAAAACGCCAGGACCAGTGGGCCTGAAGCATCGGGCTGTCGTAGCAGCAGCTGCAGAGGCCTCAATAGGCCCGACTATGGGTGAACTGGGGAAGATAAAAATGATCTTCTTACCACAAATACTGTACCTATTTCAATCAATACCAATATACCAAACAAATTATTTAAAAAACTAAATTCTGATATTATAAACTTCATATGGGATTATAAATCACACAGAATTCAAAGAAAACACTTGTGTAAATCTAAAGAATTAGGGGGACTGGCACTCCCTAACTTATTGTATTACTATTGGGCAGTGAATATTAAAAATATAATCTACTAGTTGGACAGTTCTGCCCAACAGGTAGATTTGATAAGAATGGAGAAAGAGGATTGTTCCCCTTATAATATAGGAGCGATCCTTCTTTCCCCGATGAAACTGAACAATATAATATATAAGAAGAATCCAATTATTCACAGTATAATACGAATTTGCAAACAAATAAAATTAACTTTAAAATTAAGAAAATTATCTCGTCTTTCACCAATAGCTAATAATCCCTCATTCAAACCATCTATTATTGCTAAAACGTTTATCCATTGGGAAATAATAGGAATTAAAATGATGTATGAATTGGGAAAACTTCTATAATTCCAACAATTACAACTAAAATATAATTTGAAAAGTAATCAATATTTCAAATATCTTCAAATTCAAGATTATTTGAAAAAATATATACAAGGATATCAAACTCTAACCCCAGATATATTAGAGGAAGAAATGAATAGAAAGGCCGAATCAAACAATTTAATATCATACCTATA
Source organism: Raja brachyura (assembly GCA_963514005.1). The sequence goes on from OY740802.1 coordinate 27,544,920, forward strand.
TAATATAATTCTAAATATGGAAACACCAACGACAGAGTCAATTAGAAGGGACTGGGAACAAGAGTTATTGTTAAAAATTCCGAACGATAGATGGGAAAAATATCTATTATATGTAAATAAATGTTCAATTAATGTAAGACATAACCTAATTCAATTTAAAATTTTCCATTGATTATATTATTCGAAAACTAGATTGAATAAAATATTTTCAAATATTTCCCCCATCTGTGAAAAATGTCTAACTCAAAATGCCACTATAGCACATTCCTTTGTCTCTTGTACAAAACTGCATAAATTTTGGAATGAAATGTTTGGAATTTTTACAAAACTATTTAACACAAAATTGAACCCCAATGCAGAACTGATTATCTTTGGATCAATGGAAGAGGGAAGTAAACTAACTATATTCCAAGAAGCTTTTCGTAATTACGGTTTAATAACAGAAAAAAAACATATTCAAATTTTGGAAAAACGCAACCACGCCGACACTCAAAATGTGGATTTCAAATATGTTGAAAACGCTACATCTTGCTCCAGGCAAAGTAGACCAATTCTTAAAGACTTGGTCTCCTTTTATCAACTTTTTACAAACATATGATGCAGCATAACATAACCTTAGAAATTAAATGGTTTAGAACCGGGTGACGGATGGGCAAAAATACGAAATAGGTAAATCTCTCCTAATATCTCTTTCCTCTGTTTTCTCCTTTTCTTTCAATCTTTTTAGCTTCTCATTTCTGTCCTTTATTTCTTTTGCTATCTGTTTCTACTCGCTTGTCTATCTATTCCGACACTCTTTATTTCTTTTTTCTATCACTGTTCTTTTATTATTAAATTAAAAATACGAAGTTGTACAAGAATTGTTTAAAAAACTCAGTTTTAATCAAGTACCGTTTTCATTGTTAACAGGTAACACAGTTCACATCGTTAACAATGAAAACATTGTGTTTAGGTTATTTTAAAGATAAAACGCGATTTCATTGAAAATTTAATTTTTTGAAAACATTGTGATTTTCATTGGGGGGGGGGGTGTGTGTGGGATAAGGGGGCGGTTTCATTTAAAAACCGCGATTTTCATTGTAGGGGTTGGGATAGGTGGGAGGTGAGGAGTGGTTTTTTTGGCATGTTTTTTTTTTCCGCGTGTACTTGCCTGGACTCACAACGGGGACCCAAACGGCTCCTAGGGTAAGTTTCTTTCTACTTTACAAATGCCTCCACGGGTCCTTTATTCACTTTATTAACTTTAACTTCATTTCAGTTGTCAACGGCACAACTTTGAACGCGGTAGCCGCGCACACGCAGTTTGGTGGAATATTACGTTGGAGGAGCGGGCCCGAACAGGTCTCATTGTTCTTAAAATGGTGACAGACTGTGTGTAATGTTGATGTTCAAAGGCTCCAGGTTGTCCTTGTACACAAGTCATTGAGAGTTAATGCGAAGGTACAAAATCGTGTCTTGACCTTCATCCTTGACCTTCAAGGCAAGGAAAGGCAAATTTATTTATATAGCACCATTCGTACAAGCTGCAATTCATAGTGCTTTACAAATAAAACAAAAGAATAACATAGTTTAAAAAAATCGCAGAACCACAATACAACACAGGACAACAAAATAGCCAATAATCAAAACTTACATAACAAGCAATAAGACAAATGCATGAATAGTAAAACAAAATCACTAAAACATTAAAACGATTTTAAAAGCACATAAAACGGTTACGATTAGAAGGTTAAGATTACCTGCATGTTGGGTTATGGAAAAGCTACAGTAAACAACAGTGTTTTTAGGTCTGATTTAAATGAGGTTACAGTCTGTGCACACCTCAGGTGTTCAGGGAGCTTGTTCCACAGGTGTGGAGCATAGAAACCGAATGCTGCTTCAGCCTTTTTAGTTCTGACCCTGGGAACACAGAGTAAACCTGTCCCTGAAGACCTGAGGAGTCTAGGTGCCTCATATACAACAAGAAGGTCAGAGATGTATAAATTGATCACAACATCAATTTAGTATAGGGCAGTAGCAGACAGGATATGTTGCCACTGTGAAGGACCTTGATGTAACTACATCCGAAGTACAGCAAATATTCACCAGACTGGAAGGTAGAAAAATTAAATTCAATTGAAAGACAGAGCGTGGAAACAGGCCCTTAGAGTCAGACACGGTGGACAAAGGTACTTCGGCCCAACTTGCCAACACTGACCAATATGCCCCATCTACACTAGTCCAACCTGCCCGCACTTCACCCATATCCTTTTAAACCCGTCCTATCTATGTACATGTCCAAATGTGTCAAACATTACAATGGTACCTGCCTGCTTCAACTACCTCCTCTGGCACCTCATTCCCATACACCCACCATCCCTTATGTCAATAAAGTTACCCCTCAGGTTTCTAATAAATCTCTCCCACCTCACCTTAATCTGGTTCTCGATTCCCCTACTCTGGGCAAAAGACTATGCATTCACCTGATCTATTCCTCTCATGATTTTGTCCACCTCTAGAAGATCACCTGTTATCCTCCTACACAAGGAATAAAGCCCTAGCCTGCTCAACCTCTCCCTCTGATCAGTCCCTCGAGTTATGGCAACATCCTCGTAAATCTTTTCTGCACCATTTCCAGCTTGACAACATATTTCTTATAACATGATGCCCAAAACCCTTCTACCCACGGAGTCCACCCCTTCTACCCATCGATCACCCATTCTAAACCCATATTCTTTATATTTGGATGAATGAGAGGTCAGATTAAAACCCACAAAGTTCTAACAGGCCGGATGGAGGAACAATCTTGCGCCCAGCTGAGGAATCTAGTGGGGCTACAGATTCAGGATAAGTGAGAAGGTATTTCAGACTGAAATTTCTTTGCTCAGAGAGGATGAATCTGTGGAATTCTCCAACCTGGAGGATCAGACACTCAGCCATCGTTCATTCACACCAAACATTTGCTGGGCATTGAGGAGAGAGTGAAGGAAAAATGTGGTCAGGTAGAAGATCCGCCATGATCTTGAAGATGAGAGGAGACTCAAAGCATCGAAAGGCCAAAGACTGTGCCTGATTACTATGTTCTTTTCTTGTTTAAAGGAAAGGTGCAGAGTCTTCTGCCTGGAGCAAGCAGACAGGCGAGAAGTATAAACACTGGCACAGGCTAGTTGAGTAAATGACCCATTTTCCCCTGTTACCTGCCCTGCGTGATATTTAGTTTAGTTTAGAGATATAGCTTGGGTGCTTCAGCCCACGCTGACCATTGATCACACAAGAGCTGGAGAAACTCAGTGGGTAAGGCAGCATCTCTGGAGAATGTATATAGGTGACGTTTCGAGATGCTTCTTCAGACTCACCGTTCACACATGTCACAGTTTTATATAATTAGGCATAGAGTTATGCAGCGTGTAAACAGGCCCTTCAGCCCATTTCCCTCTAAACCAATCCTATCTATGTACTTGTCAAACTGTTTTTTAAACATTGTGATAGTACCTGCCTCAACTATTTCGTCCATCAGCTTGTTTCATACACCCACCACCCTTTGTGTGATAAAGTTACCCCTCAGGCTCCTATAAAATCTATTCCCCCTCACCTTAAGCCTGCGCCCTAGATCTTGTAAAACTAGTTCACGGTTATCCCACATTCTCATCAACTCCCTAAATACAAGGGGCAATTTTACAGAGGCCGATTTAGCTACAAACCTGCACGTTTTCGGGGTGTGAGGGGAAACCGGAGCACCCGACAGAAACACACGCAGTGACAGGGAGAACATACAAACTCCACATAGGCAGCACTTGAAGTCAGGATCTAACCCAGGTCTCTGGGGCTGTGAGTCAGATGCTCTGTCGCCATGCCACTGTGCTGTCCTGTTTGATTACCGGTTTAATTTCCGTCCCTGCTTCAGGCTGTGTCTGCCCGATCCATTTGTACAACTTGCGGCAAACGATGTTATTCAAAATCTCTCGTGCTTTTTGTAGCTCAGGCTTGGGAGAATTCAGAATCTGTTCAAAGACGTTGTCTGGAAAAACAATAATCCAAGGTCACAGAAATAAAATATAACTAACACGCTAAGATATGAGAGGATATTTTCAGTCGTGGGAGAGTCTAGGACCAGAGAACAACCTCAGAACACAAAGATGCATCTTTACAAGATAGTGGATGGGTGATGTTTTGTGCCGGGACCCCTCTTCAAACAAGTCTGTAGAAGGGTCTCGTCTCGAAAAGTCACCAATTCCGTTTCTCCAGATATGCTGCCTATCCCGCTGAGTTACTCCAGCATTTTGTGTCTATCTTTGGTGTAAACCAACATCTGCAGTTCCTTCCTCTACACAGGGAGATGCTCCAAGTTTATAAAACCTTGGTCAGACCTCAGCCGGAGTAACAGGTGCAGTTCTGGCCATTGTGGGCTGAAGAGCTGTTCCTCTGCTGCAGTGACCTACGTTCAACATGCACTCCACCAGGGGTGCCGCACGATTGGCAGCCCCGCCAACAGTCTGTCTGTTTTTTTGTCCTTTTTTAAAAAGTTTAGTGCATTTTAAAAGTCTGTGTAAATGTTCTCCGGTTTGTTTTATGTGGGGCGAGGGGGTCGAGGGAAACCTTTTTTCAGTTTCTTACCTTGCCGGAGATGCGATTTTTTTCCAGATCGCATGTCCGGTCGCTCGGCGGCCTACCATCGATGGAGCTGGAGACCTCCTTGGACTGACCTTGAGCCCCACCGTGGCGTGTGGACTTAACAACTATACTTGATATAGTAGTGGCCAGAGGATCCGGGCTTACGGAGGAACTAAAGTAAATCCACATTACGCAGGAAATGGTGTTGGGTAGACTGATGGGACTGAAGGATGATAAATCCACAGGCCTGGAGGGTAGCTAATGTTATCCAATTTTAGAACGGCGGGAGAGAGAAAACAGGGAATTATAGACCAGTTAGCCTGAGATCAGTGGAGGCGAAGATGCTGGAGTCAATTATAAAAGATGAAATAGACGCACATTTCGGTAGCAGTAACAGGATCGATCCGAGTCGGCATCGATTTACGAAGGGGAAATCATGCTTGACTAATCCTCTGGAATTTTTTGAGGATGTAACTAGGAAAATGGACAAGGGAGAGCCAGTGGATGTAGTGTTCCTGGACTTTCAGAAAGCATTTGATAGGATCCCACATAGGAGATTAGTGGGCAAAATTAAGGCACATGGTATTCGGGGTGGAGTGCTGACATGGATAGAAAATTGGTTGGCAGACAGGAAACAAAGAGTAGGGATTAACAGGTCCCTTTCAGAATAGCAGCCAGTGACTAGTGGGGTACCGCAAGGCGTGGTGCTGGGACCACAGCTATTTACAATATACATCAATGATTTGGATGAAGGGATTCAAAGTAACATTAGCAAATTTGCAGATGTCACAAAGCTGGGTGGCAGTGTGAACTGTGAGTAGGGTGCTTTGAGAATACAGGGTAACTTGGACAGGTTGGGGGAGTGGGCAGATGCATGGCAGATGAAGTTTAATGTGAGGTTATCCACTTTGGTATCAAAACTAGGAAGGCAGATTACTATCTAAATGGCATCAAGTTGGGAAAAGGGGAAATACAACGGGATCTGGGGTCCTTGTTCATCAGATTATGAAAGTAAGCATGCAGGTACAGCAGGCAGTGAAGAAAGTGAATGGCATGTTGGCCTTTATATATAGAGGAGTTGAGTATAGGAGCAAAGAGGTCCTCTGCAGTTGTACAGGGCCCTAGTGAGACCACACCTGAAGTATTGTGTGCAGTTTTGATCCCCTAATTTGAGGAAGGACATTCTTGCTATTGAGGGAGTGCAGCGTAGGTTTACAAGGTTAATTCCCGGGATGGCGGAACTGTCAATGCTGAGAGAATGGAGGGGCTGGGCTTGTACACTCTGGAGTTTAGAAGGCTGAGAGGGGATCTTATTGAAACATATAAGATTGTTAAGGGTTGGACACACGCTAGAGGCAGGAAACATGTTCCTGATGTTGGGGGAGTCCAGAACCAGGGTCCACAGTTTAAGAATAAGGAGTAAGCCATTTAGAACGGAGACGAGGAAACACTTTTTCACACAGAGAGTTGTGAGTCTGTGGAATTCTTTGCCTCAGTGGGCGGTGGAGGCCGGTTCTCTGGATACTTTCAAGAGAGGGCTAGATAGGGCTCTTAAAGGTAGTGGAGTCAGGGGTTATGAGGAGAAGGCAGGAACAGGTTCTGATTGTGGATGATCAGCCATGATCACATTGAATGGCGGTGCTGGCTTGAAGGGCCGAATGGCCTAATCCTGCACCTATTGTCTATTGTCTATTAAGATCGGAGTCGATCGCTTGCCAGGGATCGCTCCGACCACGGCCTGCGGATCTTACCATCGAGAGCTCGCAGTCTCGGGAGAGTCTAGTCGGGAGCTCCAACGACACAGAGGCTCAACTACCCCGATGCAGGGTCGATCGCCTGGCGCGGGGGAAGCTGACATCCCCCCGATGCAGGAGCTGATCCCCCCGATGCGGAGGGCCAAAATGCCGCTGGCTACGGGAGTCAAGATCCTCCCATCAACGGAGGGGTCGAGGCTCCCGACCGTGGAAGAACAATGAAGGGAAGAGATTTGAACTTTTTTATCGTCTTCCATCACAGTGAGGAATGTGGAGGAGTCACTATGGTGGATGTTTATGTTAAAATGAAAATGGCAAATGAAATTCCTCGTATGTTGCAAAACATACTTGACTAATAAAGTAATATTGTGTTTGTGAAGAGCAGACTTAGGTCGGACTGAATGATAAGAGTGTTCACCTGTGAGCTTGGTGTAGGCCTCCATGTCATCGATCGACTCGGAGATTTTGCAGATCTGCATATCTTTTCCAACAATCTGGATGTGTGGATCTGCCAGCACCAGGGCTTCAGTGATCCTGACGGAGTAAACATGTTCAGAAACACGTCAGCACTTGTCTGAAGCGAGCGGCACGGAGACGCAGCTGGCAGAGCCGCTTGCTCACAGCGCCAGGGACCGTGGGTCGTTCCCGACCGCAGGTGGTGTCTGCATAGAGCTTGCACGTTCTCCCTGTGACCGCGAGGGTTTCCTCCCACATCCCGGTTTGTCGGTTAATTGGCCTCTAAATTGCCCCCCAGCATCCAGGGATGAATGGAGCAGTGGGACAACATGGGGATTCGCTTTTTGTTGCATGCTATCCAGTCACAGATCATGTGAGTGGGTGATCGATGGTTGCCCACTCACATGCTGTATTTTCATGCTGTATTTTCCACTCAAACATTGTTTCCCGCATTACTTCTTCACAACAACTTGACAGGGAAAACACTGGAAACAGATCTGCATTGGTTTCAACACCCTTGGGACAGGGCAAAGGAAGTTTAAAAAAACATTATTAGGTTCAAGCCCTGAGCAAAGGGTTGATGCAATGTAAACACATCATGGTCAGGTAAGTGAAGGGTGCAACTGAAATGTTAGTTTAGCTTATTGTCACATGTATCAAGGTACAGTGATAAGTTTTTTTGTTGCGTGCTATCCAGTCAGCAGAAAGACTATGCATGATTACAATCAAGCCGTCCCCAGTGTATAGATACAGGATGAAGTGAATAATGTTCAGTGCAGGATAAAGTCCAGTAACATCCGATTAATGATTGTCTGAGGGTCTTCAATGAGCTAGATGGTATATCAGGACTGCTCTCTAGTTGGTGATAGTTGCCTGATGGGAGGGGAGAAGCGGGTGTGACCGTGGTGAGACTGGCACTTGATTATGCTGGTGGGCTTGCTGAGGTAGCGTGAAGTGTGAATGGAGTTAACGCAAGGGAGGTTGGTATGCATGATGGTCTGGGCTACGTCCACAATATCTGTCATACTTCACACACATCAGTTGCTTGCAGAAACATTTGTGGAGGTGTTTAAGGTTGGGGATGTGTGGAAGGGTGCAAGGTAATAAAATGGAGAAAGGGGCAGCATGGTGGCCCAGCAGTAGAGTTGCTGCCTTACAGCGCCAGAGACCCAGGTTTGATCCTGACTATTGGTGTTGTCTGTAAGGAGCTTGTACATTCTCCCTGTGACCGCGTTGATTTTCCAAGGGAGCTCCTGCTTCCTCCCACACTCCATAGAGTTGTTGGTTAATTGGCTATGGTAATTATTGTAAATTGTCCCTTGTGTGTAGGATACTGCTAGTGTACAGGGTGATCATTAGTTGGCATGGATTCAGTGGGCTGAATCCGTGACTGCACGGAATTTGTACGTTCTCCAAGTGTCCTGCGTGGGTTTACTCAAAGTAAATTAAATACAATAAACCCTCATTATAACGGACTATGTGGTGGGGAGGTGAAATGGGTTTCTGTTATTGCTGATTGTTCAGAGGTTATATTGGCGATAGAGAGGTCAGATGGCTGATCTATCTGTCCCCCTCAACCCCATTCCCCTCCCTTCTCCCCATAACCCTCGACACCCTTACTAATCAAGAGTCTGTCAATACAGCAATTGTCTGCTGTAACAGAGGAAAGGATTACAAAGTAATAGAGTGACATTGCACTAATATTAAAAATAGAACGGCAGATGCTGGTTACAAAGTGCTGGAGTAACACAGCAGGTCAGGCAGTATATCTGGAGGATATGGATAGGTGACGTTTCAGGTCAGGACCCTTCTTCAGGCTCTTACTTGCCGTTACCTGGAGGTACAATTCAACTAGTTTTTAAAAGCAACCCTTTCTCGGGTCTGGAACTGGGCCTGAGATCCGGGCGAGTTGCAACTGGGAGGGTAGAGGCGAGGATCGGCGGAGTCAATGGTCGCCAGAGCTTAGGTGAGGGTTGGCGGTGGTGGTGGGAAGCGTAGCCTGGAGGGGGCTGTGTGGGCCGGCGGTGATGGCAGTAGGTCTGGCCTGGAAGCGGCTACAATCGAAAACCGTGATAAAATGTCGGTAAAAAAAGAGGGTTTACTGTACTGACCGACGAGATATTCACTGATCAAAGCAACAGCACAGCTGATGCCGTTTAGCGCAACAGAGGCATCAATACCTCCACCTAACAGAAAACCCCAACCATTCCAAGATTTTAATCTCCATTTGCTTTCAGAGCTATTCTGCGCCCTTGATACCAGGAATAGGCTGTCCCCATCACTAATTGCCACTCCTCCTATTCATGCCATTGAGTTGCATTGTCTAAGTTAAACTTTTTCTCCTCTTTTACAATTGAATTTCTAAAAGATGATCGATGATCAGCGTGGACTCGGCAGGCCAAAGGGCCTGTTTCCATGCTGTATTTCTAAACTAAAGTTACCAGTGGCTCGTTATGAAGTGCCCTTGTCTGTATGCCAGGCTTCGGCTTACAGAACTCCAGTGCGCATGTGATTGCTGACAAGAAGATTAATATCTGAACTACAAGGGTGCCTGCGGTCTTTGGATTTGGATGCACCAATGGAAAAATGTCCTCGTTTCATTGACTGGGGAACCTCCTTCAGACCGCTGGTCTTTTAGAAATTCAATTATAAAAGTGATGAAAAAGTTTAACTTAGACGATGCAACTCAATGGCATGAATAGGAGGATGGGCAATTAGTGACCGGGGCAGTCTTGTCCTGGTATCAAGGGCGCAGGATAGCTCAGAAAGCAAATGGAGATTAAAATATTGGAATGGTTGGGGTGATGTGTTAGGTGGAGGTATTGACGCCTCTGATGCACTAAACGGCGCTGAGAGGCAGCAGCTCACTGTGCTACACTTTTGCTGGTCGTTTCCTCAGAAGACAGAAAGCAGTGGAGAGAAGATCTGAAGGCCGCTGCATGAACTAGAAAGCAAGACACAAAATGCTGGTTTGGGTCGAGACCCTTCACCAGACTGAGAGTCGGGGAGAGGTATGAAAAGGTTCAGAAAAAATCAGAGCCAGCACTGATGACCAAGTGAAGGTGGAGCCCACAATGATCCATTCTAAGCTGTGGAAGGGGAGATAACAAAGGGATATGAACAGTGAAACTAGCTGTACGCCTAGGATGAGGGAGGGAATGCAAGGGTTACTTGAAATTAGAGAAATCAGAATTCATCCTGCTGGGCTGTAAGCTGCCCGAGCAAAGGTGCTGTTCCTCCCATTTGCGTGTGGACTCACTTTGACAGTAAAAGAGGCCCAGGACAGAAAGGTCAGTACGGAAAAGAAGTTAAAATGTTTGGCAACCTAGAGATTGCTTATGCCAAGGTGGGCTAAGGATATGTGTTCAGCGAAACAATCACCCGGTCTACACTTGGCCTTGCCGATATATAGATCAAAATCAAGCAGGGGTTTTCAAAAACACACTCAAGAATCTCCTCGGCATTTATGTGACTGAGACATATATACTTCTTTATTTAAATTATATTTCCCACCTTTACTGAATAAACTACATAAGAATATTAAGTATTGGAAGACACTTCATTTCTCAATGTTTGGCAGAATTAATGCTATAAAAATGATCTTTCTCCCGCAATTATTGTATCTCTTTCAATCAATTCCGATATATCTCCCAAAATATATTTTTTTTTAAGTTGATTCTATTGTCACATGTTTGATTTGGGATTATAAGAATCATAGAATAAGAAAAAAACATTTATGTAAATCCAAGACGAATGGAGGATTAGCTCTACCAAATTTTTTGTTTTACTTCCGGGCAGTCAATATTAAAAATATGAACGTTCGGTTGGAAGAAATGGACCAGCAACCAGACTGGTTAAAGATGGAAAAAGAAGACTGCTTGCCTTTTGAAATTGGCTCGATTCTGTTAGCTCCCACAAAACTGAATTAAAAAACCTGTAATGAAAACCCTATAATATATAGTGGTATACGAATTTGGAAACTATTAAAAAAGACTTTAAAATTTGATAATTTACCACTCTTTCTTCCCATTGTAAACAATCCTTTATTTAAACCCTCAGTGTTGGATAAAGGTTTTACACAATGGAAAATAATGGAATTAAAAGGTGGGACATCTTTATAGGAAAGGCATTTTTCTTTCATTTCAGGAGTTACAACAGAATTATGGACTACACTCAAATAACTTTTTTAGATATTTACAACTTAGAGATTATGTTAAATCAAATACGCAAGATTATAGAACTAGAGAACCGTAAACTCTTGCTGAATGTTTGAATAAACATCCTAATACAGATAAATTAATATCTCATTTTTATAATAACCTCTTAGATAGTGAGGTCCCGCCGACGGAATTATATAGACAAAAATGGGAAAATGAATTAGGCCAGCCTATAACGAAAGATACTTGGGACGAAAGTCTACAACATATACATCAATGCTCGTTAAATGCCAAACATTCTTTAATACAATTTAAAGTATTATATAGACTGCATTATTCTAAAACAAAATTAAATAGAATTTTCCCACATATCTCTCCTATCTGTGATAAATGTCAGCACTCAGAGGCTAACTTAACTCATACCTTTGTAAATTGTACAAAAATCAAAAATTTCTGGACGGATATTTTTAGAATAATTTCTGAAGTTGTCAACATCCAATTGGATCCTGAGGCAAAACTAATAATATTAGGAATATCAGAACAAAGCCTAAAACTTACAACAAGCCAAAGAAACTTCCTTGATTAGAGTATAATAACTGGGAAAAAATTAATATTAAAATTTTGGAAAGGTCCTACAACCCCGACAATTAAAATGTGGTTTATGGAAATGTCGGAGACCTTACATTTGGAAAGAACTAGACTTGTCTTAATTGACAAACAAGAATTATTTGCTCGAATGTGGTCTCCATTTATTGATTTTTGAAAGGGTAAATTGGTCCGGCACGGAAGTCTGACTGAAGATCAAACTCAGGATTAGATGAATTGTTATGTTTTATAACCTATGGATCTAACTCCAAAATGGTATTTTTCGGTAAATTATTCCATTCTTTTTTACTGTCTTTATTTCTTCTTCTTATTTTCTATCTATATATAAAAAACGAATAGAATCAGAGCTAATATACAATTGATAAATGAAGACCACTATTATTTTGATAGTTGGAACCCCATCTATTAACAATATGTAATTTATATACAAAAGGTGTTTTGAATATGACATGTACATGCTTCTAATAAAAATATTACTAAAACATTTTTTTTAAAGAATCTCCTCAGCTTCTCACAACATTCATCACCTAATCTCGAGTGCAAATGTGCTTCATTTTGCCGCTCTACTTAAACTAAAACTAAACTATCTGCCTCCAACATCGCCCATGGCAAAGCGTCCAGACCCCCAACACTCTATGTAACATAAAAACCTACCCCACACATCTGCATTAAACTTTTCCCAGTTCACATGATAAATAACCTTCTAATGTTGGACACTCTCAACCTGGGAAAAAGGTTTTGACTGTCTACTCTATCAATGCCTCTCAAAACTTTATATCCTTCAATCAAGTCTCACCACAAGCTCTGATTTTCCAGAGAAATGTCGATCGGTTCAGTTCTCAAACAGATAGCTTTCATCAGAAGCAGTCAAGTCAAGGTCCCAGTGAGCCACACACATGGCAGAAGGTCCCAGCAATCTGCGGCTACACCCTGACAGCAAGCCTGACATGCCCGCGGTGTGACCGGGAACCCAACTGTAGTGGGAGCTTTGTCTGAGGCTCGTCTCTTGCTCGCCACGGAGAACTGGAGGGAGGGTGGAGGGAGTCGGCAAAGGCAGTGGACGCTGGACGTAGGGACAGTAAGAATCGGAGGTTCTTACCTTCCACGCCCTCGAGGTCGACTGCAAGAGGCACCCTCGGGGCACTAAAGCTCCAGGTGTCCGGGCGAGGAGAGGGGCAATGATTCACAGATGATGGAATGGAGGCAACGGGCCTTTATGGCCAGCTGCAGCTGGGACCTTGAAAGTGGTGCCAAAACCTGGTGACTATTGCATATGGACTCTGTGTATAAGAAAGAACTGCAGATGCTGGTAAAATCGAAGTTAGACAAAAATGCTGGAGAAACTCGGAGGGTGAGGCAGCATCTATGGAGTGAAGGAATAGGTGACGTTTCGGGTCGAGACCCTTCTTCAGACTGATGTGGGGGTGGGGGCAAGAAGAAGAAAGGAAGAGGTGGAGACAGTGAGCAGTGGGAGAGCTGGGTAGGGGAGGGGAAGGGGGGAGAAAGCAAGGATAACCTGAAATTGGAGGTCAATGTTCATACCACTGGGGTGTAAATTACCCAAGAGAAATATGAGGTGCTGCTCCTCCAATTGGCGGTGGGAGTCATTCTGGCCATGGAGGAGGCCCAGGACAGAAAGGTCGAATATGGAATGGGAGGGGGAGTTGAAGTGCTGAGCCACCGGGAGATCAGGTTGGTTAATGCGGACTGTGCGGAGGTGTTGGGCGATCGCCAAGCCTGCGCTTGGTCTCACCGATGTAGAGCAGTTGACACCTAGAGCAGCGGATGCAATAGATGAGGTTGGAGGAGGTGCAGGTGAACCTCTGCCTCAACTAGAAAGACTGCTTGGGTCCTTGGATGTAGTCGAGGGGTGAGGTAAAGCGACAATTGTAGCACTTCCTGCGGATGCAAGGGAAAGTACCAGGGGAGGAGGTGGTTTGGATGGGAAGGGACAAATTGACCAGGGAGGGAGGGAGCAGTCTCTGTGGAAAGCCGAAAGGGGAGGAGATGGGAAGATGTGGCCAGTGGTGCGCTCCCGTTGGAGGTGGCAAAAATGTTGGAGGATTATCTGTTGTATGTGACGGCTGGTGGGGTGGAAAGTGAGGACAAGGGGGACTCTGTCCTTACGAGTGGGGGGGATGGGGAGTGAGAGCGGAGCTACAGGATATAGAGGTGAGAGCCTCATCTGTAGTCGAAGAGGGGAGCCCCCGTTCCCTAAAGAATGAAGACATCTCCGATACCCTGGTTTGGAACACTTCATTCTAGGTGCAGATGCAGCGCAGACGGAGGAATTGGGAGTAGGGGATAGAGTCCTTACAGGAAGCAGGGTTGGAAGAAGTGTAGTCCAGATAGCCATGAGAGTCAGTGGGTTTGTAGTAGTCACTGGACTGTGCCATTTTCCATGCATTCTGTACTTAAGCAGGGATTGCGTGTACCTTGGTACACGGGGTAATAAAGAACCATTGGTTTAAACAAATGGCTGCCATGTCCGAGGAGAGCTCTGACTGAGAAAAGTCATGGATCAAGGAACGTCTAATCAAGATCACACACACACTTACCTGGCAAAGTAATCCCACTTATCGACATCAATCCCGCTCCTCTTATTGGCAACGATTTCATAGCGAAAGCTTTTCTCCCGAGAACGGCCCTCGTATGGCCACGGGAAAGATGAGATAGCAGAGTTTACTTTGGGCTTCAGAGAAACAGCACGGAAACAGGCCCTTCGGCCCACACCGACCAGCAATCTGCGCAAACACTAGCACTATCATACACGCTGGGGACATCTTACAATTTTACTGAAGCCAATTAACCTAAAACCTGTACGTCTTTAGAGTGTGGGAGGAAGCCCATGTGGTCACAGGGAGAACGTACAAAGTCTGTACAGGCAGCACTAGAGGTCAGAACGAACCTGGGTCTCGGGGCTGAGAGGCAGCAGTTCACTGTAGCACGCTGCACCACTGTGCCATACGAAAATCCACGGATAAAGGATAAAGGGTCCATTCAATGCAAAGATATAGCATTGAAGCTCGAATAAAGTTCAGAGGTCCAAACTCTGTACAGAAAGCACCCTTAGCCAGGATCAAGCCTGGGTCTCTGGGGCCGTAAGGCAGGAATTTTACCGTTGTGCCACTGTGCTCCCCTGTGTTAGTGATAGATACAGAGTGGAGACACAGGGAACAGATGTTGCTAGCTTACAAAAACAAAAAAACAAAAAACAATCTGGATGTGAATCTGCACTATCACCCATGTTTGAAACCAGGTACATCCTAAGTGCTGACAAACAAGGACAAACGATAGTGCCAGCATTGGCAATGACAGCAGCATCATGTGAATGAGTAAAAGCAATGAGGGTTCAAAAATAAATTCCAATTATAAAACTATATTTTCGACCGGACACGGCCTGCAGCAGCCCAGAGCAAACAAGGACACCGATGGCTACACTTGTCTCGGCTGACCCTGCTACACCGCCAGGATAATGAGCCTTCATGGGTAGGTTAAGAGCTCTACATCTAGACCAACTGGGACTGAGATTCTTATCTAAGATGCATCTAAATGCTTATGTATAGTGATACTTGTACTGAACTATATACAAAAATGAATTTCACTGTACTACAGTACATTTCACACTACCTCGGCAAGGCCACCAGCATAATCAAAGAATGGGTCTCACTCCCTTTTCTCCCCCTTGCCCATCAGACAAAAGGCACAGAAATACAAGAGGTACAGAAAATGCAACCTCCAGATTCAGGGATAATTTCTTTCCAGCTGTTATCAGGCTACTGAAACATCATATTAACTACTAGACTTTAATTTGGTCAAGTTTTGTTCATAAATTAAAAATGGAACAAGAAAGCAGTCAAGTTTAAAAAAGAATCCACAGTAGTGAAGATAATGAAGAATTCACAGGGAGCAGATCTCCTACTTATAGCAATGTTACAACATTTTGAGATTTAAAAAAATCAAGTCTGCAATTTATCCCATCAGATAAAGCATAAATAGAAGTTTAATTTGACACCTAATTCACTTTCATATCTTCAGTATTAAAAACGTAATGGCCATTTTCATACTCAGAAATTTGTATCTTGTTCCCTATTGCTTTTCCATTGACTTAACTCAAAAGCTGTGATCGAGGACAGTCAACAGCCCATAACGTTCTTAAAAATTACGAGAACTGAATAACATTTTTCAGTTATTATAGATTGAAGCATTCTGAAACAAATATGAAACAATTTTACTTGGATGACCTGAAATTAAAGCATATAATTAGTTAGTTACCTAATTGTAGCTAATTACAAAACTCAATGATTAGATCTAAACATCTATCCATTTCTTAAGAAAAGGTTAACATTTTTAAATAGCCTAAGTGTCCAAATAACATTCACACAAGAATTCACAATATAACATGATTTTTAAATCTCATTGTCATCAATTTATAGGTCAAATGGAAGGAATTTAGTGTTTAATTCCCGTAAATTAATGGCCATTTAAGTCATCTTGCGAGTGGGATTTTGTGGAACGCGATCAATTGGAACGTTGCATTTGCGGTGAATTTAAACCCCATATCAGCAGGAAAAACACTGCCAGTTCGTATGGGGCCTAAATCACCTTTTGGCAACGTGAAATTTTGATTAAAGGCATCCTAAGAAGCACGTTTATATGTAAAAATAAACAGCTTACCTTGCTTTGTCCCGTATGTGAGATCCGTCCTGATGTCAGCGTTGACGGCTTTAGAAGACAATTTTTATTTTACTCCTGCTATTAAATTATCCAGCGCTGTTTTTTAAAAACTTGATAAAACGCAAGTCGGATCGATTTTTCTTCAGCAGCTAAACAGCCTGACAAAGATCGACTTCAACAGGCTGTAGAAAAATGGCATTTTAAACCCGCCTCCCTCTCAAAGGCGCCAAAATCACGCACACGGCCACTGGCAGAACTGCAGTGCCGCTGAAGGTAAGTTTTGTAACATACCTACTACCTATGCCCTACCCGTACATGCAAATATTCCGGTAGCATCAGTGCCCCCACTGTCAACCACACCCCCCCTTACCCTGGTCTCAGATAGACAATAGACAATAGCGAATAGGTGCAGGAGTAGGCCATTTGGCCCATCAGGCCAGCACCGCCATTTAATGTGATAATGGCTGATCATCCCCAATCTGTACCTCGTTCCTGCCTTCTCCACATATCCCTTGACCACTATCTTTAAGAGCCCTATCTAGCTCTCTCTTGAAAGTATCCAGAGAACTGGCCTCCACCACCCTCTGAGGCAGAGAATTCCACAGACTCACAACTCTCTGTGAGAAAAAGTGCTCCATCATCTCTGTTCCAAATGGCTTACCCCTTAGTCTTTAACTGTGGCTCCTGGTTCTTGACTCCCGCAACATCGGGAACATGCTTCCTGCCTCTAGCGTGTCCAAACCCTTAACAATCTTATATGTTTCAATAAGATCCCCTCTCATTCTTCTAAACTCCAGAGTGTACAAGCCCAGCCGCTCCATTCTCTCAGCATATGACAGTCCCGTCACCCCAGGAATTAACATTGTAAACCTACGCTGCACTCCCTCAATAGCAAGAATGTCCTTTCTCAAATTAGGGGATCAAAACTGCACACAATACACCAGGAGTGGTTTCTCTGGGGCCCTGTACAACTGCAGAAGAACCTCTTTGCTCCTATACATGTGGTTATAAAGGCCAACATGCCATTCACTTTCTTCACTGACTGCTGTACCTGCATGCTTACTTTCACAGACTGTTGAACAAGGACCTCAGATCCCGTTATACTTCCCATTTTCCCAACTTGATGCCATTTAGATAGTAAACTGCCTTCCTGTTTTTGATACCAAAGTGTATAAGCCTCACATTTATCCACATTAAACTTCATCTGCATGCATCTGCCCACAATCCCTACTCTTTGTTTCTTGTCTGCCAACCAATTTTCTATCCATGTCAGCACTCTACCCCCAATACTATGTGCCCTAATTTTGCCCACTAATCTCCTATGTGGGACCTTATCAAATGCTTTCTGAAAGTCCAGGTACACTACATCCACTGGATCTCCCTTGTCCATTTTCCTAGATACATCCTCAAAAAATTCCAGAAGATTAGTCAAACATGATTTCCCCTACGTAAATCCATGCCGACTCGGACTGATCCTGTTACTGCTATCCAAATGTGCGGCTATTTCATCTTTTACAATTGACTCCAGCATCTCCACCACCGATGTCAGGCTAACTGGTCTATAATTCTGTTTTCTCTCTCTCACCTTTCTTAAAAAGTGGGATAACATTAGCTACCCTCCATTCCACAGGAACTGATCCTGAGTCTATAGAACATTGTAAAATTCTCACCAATGCATCCACGATTTCTAGTATTTCCCCTTCCTTAAGTACCCTGGGATGCAGACCATCAGGCCCTGGAGATATATCAGCCTTCAGTCCCATCAGTCTACCCAACACCATTTCCTGCCTAATGTGGATTTCCTTCAGTTCCTCCGTCACCCCAGATCCTCTGGCCACTACTATATCAGGAAGATTGTTTGTGTCCTCCTTAGTGAAGACGGACCCAAAGTACCTGTTCAACTCATCTGCCATTTCCTTGTTCCCTGTAATAAATTCATCTTTTTCGGTTTTCAAGGGTCCAACTTTGGTCTTAACTAATTTTTTCCTCTTCACATGCCTAAAGAAGCTTTTACTGTCATCCTTTATACTCTTGGCTAGTTTACCTTCGTACCTCATCTGAAGGGGAAACAGGAGGTGAAGACGGGGGAGCATATCAGCCTTCCATAGCTGAGGGTGGAAAAACTCACCCGCGTATGATATCAGGATCAAAAGGAACGTACCCACTCCGAACGGTAGTTAACCCACGAGCTGAAAATGATCAGGAGCAAACAATGGAAATTTATTCGAGAATACAAGAGGTTGCATGCAAAATACTGATTTTCAAAAATCCTGTTTCTATGTAGTATGTTCTGTTGCATTTATATGAGAAATACCGATTTCCCCAACAAAATCCGGAAAATGCTCGGTGAAGCTTGGCAGCTCTGCAATTATTCACAATCACATTGTGTTTGAGAATTCACCATCCATCCTTTAGTGATCTCCCCATTCATCTTTTACGGATCCCTCATTCATCCTGTACTGATCCCCCTCTTTCATTCTGTAGTGATTCACCATTCATCCTGCACAGACCCTCCGATCCACACTGTACTGACCCCCCCTATTCATCCTGTACTGATCCCCGCATTCATCCTGTACCGATTCCCCCATTCATGCTGTGCTGATACACCCCCCCCATCCATCCTGTACTGATTCCCCCATTCAAGAAGAATGGGGGGAACAGTAGAAGAAGGGTCTCGACACGAAACATTGCCTATTTCTTTCGCTCCATAGATGCTGCCTCACCCGCTGAGTTTCTCCAGCATTTTTGTCTACTCCCATTCATCCTGTACTGATACCCCCATTCATCCTGTACTAACCCCCCCATCCATCCCGTACTGATCCCCCCCCTTTCAACACCACTGACATCACCCGTGCTCTCCCCTCCCAATTTTACATACTCCAACCAACAGGTACTAATTCACCTGCCTCAATCCATCCATTCCACACAAATTGCCTTTTCAACCCCCCCCCCCCCCCCTCGCCCGGCATCTATCCATCCTGCACTGATTCACCCCCCCCCCCCCCCCCCGACACTATTGTGCTGGAAATGTCTTCAGAGCGAACATTGACTATATTTGATAACGGAATGGAATCAAATGTGTTTTAATTCCCAATTTTATTATTTGTTTTAGTCTATAAAGACGGATTAATTAAATTGTGAACACGTGAAATATTAAAATCGGTGTTCGATTGCCACTGCTACCGTTGACACATTATTACAGAATTAATTTTAACGGCAAATCAATGCTCTTAATATGGAGTATCAGTACTGTAGTACATTCATAACTATACATTGGATTTATCCAGGTTCAACTTCTACATTCTGAAGTGGGAATGATGGAAACAGTGTTTATCAATAATTTTTTTTAAAGCTGGTGCGTACAAACTGGGTATCTTCATTGCTGTTCAGAACACGTACATCTAATCTGAATCTCCGGTAATGTGGCGTTTTGACACCTTTAAACATATTACCAAAATAACATTTGCTGCATTTATGTCCTTTGGCCATCTCTTGTCAGTTAGTGTAATGTTTAACCTGTCAGATGGGTATAGTCGTTTTTTTTTAAATATATCTTTATTTATTAGAGGTACCGTAAGTTACATCAGTGTACATCTCTTATATTGTATTACAGTCATTGTACCCCTTAATTTTTTTTAAGGCTTTAGAAAAGAGAGAAAAGAGAGAGAAATACCAGCAAAGAAAGTAGAAAACTGAAAAAGAGATGTGAAAGTGCAAAAGCGTGACATAGGGAAAGAAAACACTTGAAGAGTTAGAGACCAGAGATTAAGAGATAGACCCTGGAGAGGAAAAAAAATGAAAAAGGGAAGGATAGAGAAAGAAAGAAGAAAAAAACAGTTACTTTATTATAAACATCTCGCAAAAGGAATCTACCAACTCGACAGATTTTCTTCCCCCTTTACCAAGACCCGACATTTTATTTGTTTCCAAATTCTAATTGTACTGCATTATTGGATTATTGTTGTAATTTATATTATTCATCGATATTGGAGAGCGAAGGATTGCTCCAATATTATAAGGAGGAGCAATCCTCTTTCTCCATAATCGTCCAATCCAGTTGCTGGGGAGAGTTATCCAGCAATTGGATCATGTTTCTGATATTTACAGACCAGTAGTAATACATAAAGATGGGGAGTGCTAATCCCCCATCTACTTTGGGTTTATTCAGATGAGCTCTTTGTATTCTGTGGGATTTATAATCCCAAATAAAATTTGTGATATCTGAGTCCAGTTTTTTGTTTAACTTTTTGGGTAAATATATTGGAATAGATTGGAACAGGTATAAAACTTGTGGTAGAAAAATCATTTTTATGGCATTTATTTGGCGTTTTCCAAAAATCCAAAAAAGCGTTTTCCAAAATTTAATCAAGTTATATAGTTTCTTAAGTACAGGGTTATAATTTTCTTCAAACATATTTTGATATCTTCTAGTAATTTCGATGCCCAAGTATTTAAATTTTTCCGTAGCTATTTTGAAAGTAAACTGTAAAAGATGCTTAGAGTCTTTCGGTTTTATTGACATGATTTCACTTTTATTCTAATTCATTCTATATCCTGAGAATGATCCGAAGTCCTCTATTAATTGTATTGTAATATGAGGCTTTGTGATGTACAATAGTACATCGTCAGCGTATAGTGATATTTTATTGTTGAAATATTTTGTTTTATATCCGTGGATATTCGGATGAGTTCTAATTATTTCCGCAAGGGTTCAATTATGAGGGCAAATAACAACGGTGATAATGAACATCCTTGTCTATTACTCCTTGACAAATTAAATTTTGTAGATAAATTATTGTTAGTTAATATTCTGCCCGTTGGCTTATTATATAGTAATTTAATCCATAGAATAAAATTCTCTCCCAGTTGAAATTCTTGCAATACCCTGACCATATATTCCCATTTGACCTGATCGAATGCTTTCTCTGCATCCAATGATATGATTGATAGTTTTGATCTTCCGTTTGGTGTGAATGCATTATATTGAGCAGACGTCTCAAATTATTAAATGATTGTCTCTTAGGGATAAACCCCGTTTGATCCGAATGTATTAATTTACTAGCATATTTACTTAGTCTTCTAGCTAGTATTTTCGCTAATATTTTTTGAACTGTGTTTAACAACGCAATAGCTCTGTATGATCCTGGTTCTTCCACATCTTTATATTTCTTAAGTATTAGTGTGATCGTGGATTCTGCTAGTGTTTCAGGTAGTATTTGTTCTTTGAAGGCATAAATATACATTTTCTGTAGGCGAGGAGTAAATATGTCATAAAACCTTTTATAGAATTCATTACTAAATCCGTCGGGACCTGGTGTTTTTCCATTTTTTAATGAGAATATTGTTTGTTCTATTTCCTTATTTGAGATTTGTGCTCCCAATTCCTCTTGTTCCTGCAACTCTAATTTAGGAAGGTTACAATTATCGAAGAACTCTGTAACTTTGTTGGTGTCCATTATCGTTTTAGATGTATACAGATTCTCGTAAAATTGTGCAAATTTACCAAGGTAAATTGGGGCAGCATGGATCTCCCCGGTAACTATCAAATATCTCTCGTCCTTATCTGTTAAGGTAGTTTTGGGTTTAAATGGAATGCCTTTGCGAATAATAATAGACGTTCCTCCAGATTTCGACGAGTATGATGAGTGAAAAGTTTGTCCTATCCAGCTCGCCCTCAATCTAGCTTGGTTTTGAAGTTTAAGATGGGTCTCTTGTAAAAAAGCAATGTCTGTGTTGTATGCTTTCAGCTGAGCTAGAATCTTACCCCTTTTAATGCGTTCGTTAACAACCCTAATGTTCCAACTACGAAATGAGATTCCTCCCCGTTTATTTTGGTTATCCGGGTAGTCGGTTTTAACAGCTATTAATATAAAATGCCTTTAGAAATTTCCTTGCAACCTGTATATTTTGTTATGGATAAATTATGTGGGAAGCCAGAGTGTTTCTGTGCCAATAGCAATAACGACCCATGCTATGGCCATGTCATGGTAATTTTCTGTCCTTCACAGAAAGCATGCTTGCATCAATCTGTAGTGTGCATGGTTAAGTATATATGTTACCATGGTCTAGGATTTATTGACACAGGTTGATCATACGCTGAATAATTCAACCACATTTTTGTTTGGAAGTGGAAAGAACTAATAGAAATTGCATTAATTGCAAGGTGTAAAAAGAGTTGAGATATTGTATTATAATTTTGCTGCATGTCATTGTGGTATATATCATGTCTTGATTGTTGAATATGTTTAGCTTGTGAGTTATTTGAAGCAGAAATAATATGTGAATGTAGACAAAAGTGCTGGAGAAACTCAGCGGATGCGGCAGCAACTCTGGAGCGAACGAAATAGGCAACGTTTCGGGCCGAAAACCTTCTTCAGACTGATGAGTTTCGGCCTGAAACGTTCCCTATTTCCTTCACTCCATAGACGCTGCCGCACCCGCTGAGTTTCTCCAGCACTTTTGTCTACCTTCGATTTTCTAGCATCTGCAGTTCCTTCTTGAACATAATATGTGAGCATAATTCCGACTGATAACTACGCACTTCGTCCGAGCACATTATCGCGCGTGTCATGCAAACCGTCTTAAATAACTACCTAAACTGTCATTTGGCAACCTAAAAAGTTGTCGAAGTTGCCCGGCTGCCAACAGGGAAAAAAAGTTAAGTGAGAGCCCTGGAAAACTAGGAATCGCTGGGTCACTGGAGCAATGACGGCTCCACCAGCAGTGTCTACTGCGGTGTCCTCTTGAAATTAAAAGCACATCAATTAATTCTAGATCATTGCACAATTCCAGATTTGTTTTTAGTTTGCCTCAGATTCTTGGATTCTTCAAAAATATTGCATGAAATCCACATCCAGGATATCTTTGCCAACCTTATTTTTCTATGTAGATTAAAATGCTTCATGATTCTCACATGATGATTCCACTTAACTTTCAGCTACTGCCCCTGCCCTTTTTCTCACTCCCTCCCTTCACCCGCTCCCTCTTGCAATCACATTAACCCCTTTCCACTCTCCCACAACTCCGACTCCATCTACTCACTCACCAGGCAAATTGCTCTTAGAGTAAGGTCTATTCTCAGCCACCAGTTGCCCTCCAAGTGCTGCAGGACAAATCTGCTCATAAATTCAAGCCTAATGGTTTAAGAACCTCCATTTTAATGGTCTGTGAAATACATTCATCCATTTTCAGATGGCACAGTGAAGCGACTGGTAAATATCGTTGCCTTGCAGCTCCAGCATCCCAGGTTCATCCTGACCTCTGGTGCTGGAAGTTTGCACGTTCACCCTGTGACTGTTGGAGTTTCCTTCAGAGGCTCTGGTTTCCTCCCACAAAACAAAGACATTGAATTGAATTGAATTGAATTGAATTTATTTGTCATTCTGACCTTTCGGTCTGAACGAAATTTTGGTCCCCTTCAGTCATACATACAGTATTAAAAAAAAAATGACAGCAACACACAATAAACACAAACTTAACATCCACCACAGTGAGTTCACCAAACACCTCCTCACTGTGATGGAAGGCAAAGTCTTAAAGTCTCTGTCTCTTCCCTCTTTGTTCTCCCTCCCTCCATGCAGAGCTAATTGGTGTTGCTGCAAATTGCTCTTCGAGTGCAAGTGAGGAATAGAATATGGTGGGAAGAAAGTGAGAATGTGGGGATAATGAAGTGGAATTAGTGTAAAAGGATGCTTGATTGTCAGGGTGAATTTGGGTGTGAAAAAGGTCTTTATTCATACTGTATGAATTTATAATTATGAGATTCAGAAATCAGTGGTGCAAAGGGACTTTGGAGTGTCGGTACAGGATTCCCTAAAAGTTAAATAGCAAGTCAAATCGGTAGTAAGGAAGGCGAATGCAATGCTAGAATTTATTTTGAGAGGGTCAGAATACAAAAATATCAAAGTAATGCTGAGACAGAAATTCTAAAACAATGTAAACCTTTTGACGTGATGAACATAAAAAGGTAGAACAGTACATCCTCAGCCCACAATGTCAATGAAAACATAAGGGCAAGTTAAACTCTTTTGTTTCCATGTGATACGTATCCCTCCATTCCCTGTATATCCACAAGCTATTGCTTACAAAAGAGCCATTAAAGGTGCAGGTTCTGACATATTGATTCTGCATCCTTGAATCTTCTCCAGTAGTGTTGGTGAATCATTACTCTGTTTGTTGTTGCTCAATTCAGCCCTGATATATACTGCCCGACTGATTCCAGTATATTTCAACAAGGTAGCTAACATTACACGTTCCTTCACTCCATCACAGTACATCGTATCCGGATGAAAGTGCATTAAACGACTGTCGTGTCCTTCAGGAGAGAGATCTTCTAAATAAAGATCCCTGAACTTACACCTGTGACAAAAATACAAGAGGTATAAAGTTAATTGAAAGTGATTGGGTTACTGGAACACTTATCACAGGATATGGAACTCAGAGTCATAGTCGTACAGCACCGGTACATGCCCCGCCACTCAGCATGTCCATGCCGATCATCGTAAACTCATCCCATTTTCCAGCACTTTGCCCGTAATGTTATGCCTTAACGCTTACCTGGATATTCATAAAAATATATAAGAATATCTGCTTCTGCACCCACTCGTAAAGTTTGTTCCAGATTCCAACCACACTCTGGTTGAAAAAATTCTTCTTCAGAACTCCTCTAAACTTCCGATACCTAACCTTAAACCTATTTTTAGACACCTTGGCTGTGAGGAAAGTTTTTTTTCTATCCTATTTATGCCTCATAATTTTGTATTCCACTATTAAGTAATTCCTCGGCATCCAAGGAAATTAAGCTCAGCGTATCCAGCCAGTCCTTCAAATTGGAACACACCGTGCCAGATAATATCATGATGAATCTTCACCACACCGTGCATTAGGGTTAGGGTTAGCAATCAAAACTTCACACGGTATTTAAGTGTAGCCTATGAAGGTGTGCTGTAATTTCCCTTTTCTTGTAGGTCAACCAATACTCACTTGAACTTCCACAGGTGTATGGTAGGGAACATATTGACTGGTTGTATCACAGCCTGGTTCAGCAACTCGAATGCCCAGGAACGAGGGAGATTAGAAAAAAGTGGTACTGACCTCCCCACCATCGAGGGATCAGTAGATGGCGCTGCCTCAAAAAGGCAACCAGCAACATCAAAGACCCGGGCCACGCTTTCATTTCACTAGCAGCTTGGGACAATCTCACTGGTCCTGGAGGATTTATCCAGCACTAAATATACTATGGCACCAAATACCTTTTCCCTTTCAATGGTAAAGCTCTAGACTTTTGCCATTGCCCTCCCTGAATTCTCCATCAACAATGTCCTCCTCCTTATTGAATACACACGAAAAAGTTTCATTTAAAACCTCATTTACGTCCTGACGCCATGCTCAGATTAACCCCTTGACCACTAATGAACCTGACTCTTTCCCTCTTACCCGCCTGCTCTTAATATACTTATATAATGGTTTGGGATATATTTTAATCTTCTCTGCCATGATATTTAAAACAGTCTCTCAGCTTCCTATTTAATTTCTAAGCACTCCTCTGTAATTTATATATGCAGCCCCCCCCCCCCCCCCCCATTGTCAGTTCTCTACACCTGCTATATGCTTCCTTTATCCAATCCTCCATTTCCCATGCATTCCAGCATTCCTTGGACTTCCTGTCCTCTGGGGGCATGGATAGGTGAATGTTCATAGTATTTTACTCAGGGAAGAGAAATAAAAAACTAGAGGGCACAGGTTTAAGTTGAGATGTTGCAAAAAAACGTTATCTCCTATTCTCAATTTCTCTGTCTCTGCAACAACTACTCCCAAGATGAGGCTTTCCATTTTAAGAATTCTGAGATGTCCTCTTTCTTTAGTAAATGTGGTTTCTCCCTTGCTGTCATGGGTCATTCATCTACATATCCATTGCGTCCCGTAGCCTCTCTCGCTCTCCTGACCTTGGGTGCTGTCTCTGTGGAGTTAAATATCCCTCCTTAGGAGACCTGTATTGGGTTTCCTTAGGATGCACTGAATTCTGTGTTAGGGCAAAGCTTTTCATAATATACATTAACGACATATGCAGAGTATCAAATATACTGAAATTGATTATATTTGTCGATAATAGAAATATTTTTTGTTCCGGTGACAATTTGAAGCAGCTTTTGGACGTCATCACATCAGAAATGAATAAATTAAAACAGTGGTTTGATGTCAACAAATTGTCTCTAAATGTAAGCAAAACAAAGATTATGCTCTTTGGAAAACATAAAACAAACCCTCAAGTACAATTGAAAATAGATAACATAAGTATAGAAAGAGTATATGAAAATAAATTTCTTGGTGTGATCTTAGACCACAAAATCTGCTGGAAACCACACATAAACCACGTCAAAGCAAAACTGGCAAAGTCTATAGCAATATTGGGAAAATCAAGGCACATTCTGGACCACAAATCATTACATACTCTGTATAATACACTCATATTGCCATATCTGAGTTACTGTGTGGAGATATGGGGTAACACCTACAAAACCAACCTACAGCATGTTATGTACGTTACAAAAAAGAACAATAAGAATGATCAATAACGTTGGATATCTTGAACATACCAATTTATTATTCTTAAAGTCACATACACTGAAGTTCACCGATCTGGTTAAATTTAAGACTGCACAAATCATGTACAAAGCAAGAAATAATTTACTTTCAGGAAATATACAAAAGCTGTTTATGGAAAGACAGGGTGGGTATAATTTGAGAGGGGAGCATAATTTTAAAAAACTCAATGTCAGAACAACTCTTAAAAGTATGTACATAGCAATCTGTGCGGTGAAGTTGTGGAATTGTCTGGAACAGGAGATAAAACGTAGCACAAACATAATTCAGTTTAAAAAGATGTACGAAAACACTTTTTTTTAAAGGATATTGGGATGAGGATAGGTGATTGTAATTGGGATATTTGTTATACTGATTGTATTGGGAAGGGTGATTATAGGGTGATGGGTTGTATATATGACTAAGAGATACTGTGTAGTATATGAGGGTTTTTTCTTTTTTTTCTTTTTTGTCTCTCTTTTTGTTGTATGGCTTTGTAAATATTTGATTAGTGTATAAATGTAAATAATTTTGTGTACATATAGCTGCTGGTGTACATATGGTGTACATATAGCTGCTAAATTTGTATAAGATAATTATAAGCAGTTGAATAAGGGGTGGGAATTAATAAGCTTTGGCTTTTTCCTGCCCCTTTTCGACACATACAATTTCATTTATTTATAGATACTGTTCATGACACTTTATAAATATTCTTGTTTTGTTTTTTGTACGCTGTTTCACACTTGCTTTTTATTCTTTTATTCTGTTCGAAATAAAGAATTAAATAAATAAATGAATAAATAGAAATCTTCTCCCATCTTAATGACGTGCGGGTTTGTAGTTTAATTGGCGTCTGCAAATGTTATTAGTGTATAACGAATGAAACGAACGTGGGATTTCATGGAACTATTCTGAACGGGTAATCGATTGTTAGCATGGACTCAGTGGGCCAAAGGGCCTGTTCCATGCTGTATCTCTAAACTAACCTAAACTAAACTAAGTAAACCTGCCATTCTTTGTTCTTCCTCTCCTCCCCTCTCCTCAGCTTTCTTTCCCCTTCCCCCTACAATCAGTCTGAAGATGGGAACCGATCCAAAATGTTATCTATCCATCTTCCCCAATGACCCGTTGAGTTACTCCAGTACTTTGTGTCCTTCCTTTTTCTTGTTTGGTCGTAGAGACATAGAATGATACAGTGTGGAAACAGGCCCATCGGCCCAACTTGCGCACACTGGCCAACATGTCCCAGCTACACTAGTCCCACCTGCCCGGGTTTGGTCCATATCCCTCCAAACCTGTCCAAACCTAATCTATTCTTATGAAACATCAAATATCCTGGAATATTGAGTTTCTGGTGCAAGTCACCATACAGTAATGTCTCTGTTATTTATATTACAGATTTATTTATATGTGTGCTAACAACTCACTGCCAGGAGAATATAAATCAATTCCTGATGTGGGCAGAAATGGCAGATGCAGTTCAATCCAGGCAAATGTGAAGAATTGCATTTTGGAGATCAAATGTTAGGAGAAAGTAAAGAGGAAATGGCAAGACCAATAACAGCATTATTGTACAAAGGGATCTTGGGGTTCATGTTCATAGCTCCCTGAAAGTATCAACATATGTAGATAGAGTAAAGAAGATGTATGCTTGCCTTCATATTACATTGTATTGAGAAAAGAGTCAGGAATGTTGTGGCATTGTAAAAGTCTGGTTAAGTCACATTTGGGGTATGATGTGAAGTAGTGGTTAACCCATTACAGGAAGAGAATTCAGAAGAGGTTTACTTTGATGCTGCCTGGATTAGAGTGTATTAACAATTATGAGAGGTTGGACAAGCTTGGACTGTTTTTTCTGGAGTGTTGGAAGCTGATACCTGGAGATTGTTATAAAAGTTTGAATGGCATATTCTTGTGCTGTACTGTTCTATATTCTAAATCCTAGCCCATTCCCATACTGACCCTTCTGTCCTGAGTCTCCTCCATATTTCACTTACAACCCAACTGCATAAACATTGAATTCTCCAATTTTAGATAACTAAAACTTCCCCTCCCCCTTCTACCCCTGCTCCTCTCTCTTGCCTATTGCTTAATTCCCACAACCTTTTCTACTTTCATCCCTTCCTCTAGCGTTACTATTCACAACTCTTAAAACCTTTAATTCTCCATACGCCAACCAACAGGTACTAACTCACCTGCCTCAATCCATCCATTCCGCACCGATTGCTTTATCCAGGTGTTACTTCTACAGTCAGGAGATATTTCAGTTGAAATGAAGAGGGAATGATGGAAACAGCGTTTGTCCCTTTATTTCTGGCCTGTGTCCAACCATCTGCCTATCAAAAACCCTCCTCACCTATATCCACCAGGTAAAGTTCCTGAAATGACACAAAAGAGAGTTTCATTTTTAAAAGGTAGCATTAAGCAAGATTGTAGCAGATGCAAGGAACAATTGTAAAATACCTAAATATGTTTCGGAGCAACATAAAGTGATCAAGAAGAGCACAGAAAATAAGAGGTAGACACAAAATGCTGGAGTTACTTAGCGGATCAGGCAGCATCTCTGGAGATAATTCCTCCAGCATTTTGTGTCTACCTTTGATTTCAACAAGCATCTGCAGTTCTTTCCTACATAAAATAAGAGTATGGCTTTTGTCTGTTCTGCATGGCTTCAGTATATGGAGTCGCTCATGTAGAATGGGATGAAGAGTCAATTTTTCCATTCTCTACCCCACCAAAGTAGAGAGGCTGAGGCAATGAATATCAAGAGTGACATTGAGAGATTTTAATCCATTGGGCCATTGTGGATTTTGGAAGTCAAGTTGAAGGCAAGATTAGATTAACCAAGAACTATCGGAATACAGAACAGCCACAAGGGATTGAATAATCTTACTCTTATTTCCTGTGTTCTTCTTGATTTTTATGTCCCTCCAAAATATATTTTGATATATCACAATTTGCTGTGGTATTTCATGATTTACCTATTTAACCTATTGCTTGCATCTGCCACTGTCTCGCTCCCACTACCTTTTCAAAATGATACTTTCTTCACTGCCATTTTAGGATGGTGTCAGGAGGTAAAGACTTTCTTACGTTTCCTTATGTTGCTTGTAATCTCTCCCCAACTCTTCGAGCTATCTCCTATCTCCATCCGCCTCCCCCCTTGGCAGTGGCACCTGGCAGTGGACAGGGACGGCCAAGGTAGCGGGACGATGTTGTCCGAGGAGCTCTGATCTTCCTTCCTCCCCACCTCCTCTGCCCCTTTCCCTCTCTCTCTCTCTCTCTCTCTTGTATGCCCCCCTCCACCCCCCCCCCCCAATCCTGAGACCCCTCCTCTCCATCCCGCACTGAACCCCGTTCCTGCCTCTTCTCAGTCCTCACTGACATCCCCTGTGCTGCCCTCCCCATCTACCTCCCCCCCCATCTATTCATCCTGCGCTGATCACCCTATCCACGTCGCATTGATGCTCCTGCCACCCCCCCATCAATCCTACACTGGTCTCCCAATTCATCCTGTACTGACCCCCTTCCCATCCATCCTGCACTCAGGGCTCGAAATTAACGGTTGCCCGGGTGCCATTGACCACCCAATGTGCCGCCGGGCAACCTAAACGCCGAGTCATTTTGCCCGGCTTGGCACTGCAGATACTGGTTTATACTGAAGATAGACACAAAACACTGGAGTAACTCAGCGGGTCAGGCAGCATCTGTGGGGAAAAGTGACGTTTCGTGTCAGTGGCGGCTGTATTGCGGGGCAAAGGTATTAGGTGCGTGGTGACAAAGAGTCGGAGCAAATGACGGGCCCCGAACAGCGGCAGTAGTGGCCGCGACAGCGGCTCCATCTCCTCCTCCTCCCGCATCCGCCCGCCCTGATTACAGCCACTACCTGCAAATCGCTAACGGCGATAACCACTTTCAAAACAAACCCTTTCGCACGCCAAGGCCGGGAGGATGGAGAGAGGGGGAGGCCTCCTTCCGCTGTCAGAAGCAGATGCGCCAAAAATCCTATAGGATATTTGATCTGCACCACTAGGCCCCAGACCTTGCTGATGGCTGATGGAGAAGGGGAGGCAGTGGCAAGGAGATCCCAACCACCTCCCCATTTGGCGGCGGCACCTCGTGGTGGACAAGGACGGCCAAGGCAGCGGGGCGATGTTGTCCGAGGAGCGCTGACCTTCCTTGTTCCCCACCTCCCCACTCTCTCTTTTGTAAGCCCCCATCCACCCCCCACCCCCACTTATCCTGGGTCTCCTCCTCTCCATCCCGCACTGATCCCCATTCCGCCCTCTATTCAGTCCTCACTGACATCCCTTGTGCTCCCCTCCCCATCTATTCATCCTGCACTGATCACCCTATCCGCCTCGCATTGATTCTCCTGCCACCCACCCATCCATCCTCCACTGGTCCCCCAATTCATCCTGTAATTACCCTCCTTCCCATCCATCCTGCACTTCTCCTCCATTCATCCTGTACTGATCTCCCCCCATTCATCCTGTACTGATCCCCTCATTCATCCTGTACTGATCCCCCCTCCCCATCCATCCCGTACTGATCCACCCATTCAACACAACTGACACCCCCGTGCTCTCCCTTCACAATTTTACATACTCCAACCAACACGTACTAACTCACCTGCCTCAATCCATCCATTCCGCACCGATTGCTTTATCCAGGTTTTACTTCTACAGTCAGGAGATATTTCAGTTGAAATGTTAACGTTAATTCTGAAGTGGGAATGATGGAAACAGCGTTTATCAATTTTTTTTTAAATCTGGTGCGTTCAAACTGGGTATCTTCATTGCTGTTCACAACACGCACATCTAATCTGAATGTCTGGTAAATGTGGCGTTTTGACCTTTAAACATATTACCAAAAGAACATTTGCTGTAGTTATGTCTTTTGGCCATCTCTTGTCAGTTAGTGTAATGTTTAACCAGTCAGATGGGTATAGTTGATTTTAACAGCTATTAGCATAAAATGCCTTTAGAAATTTCCCTGTAACCTGTATATTTTGTTATGGATAAATAATGTGGAAAGCAAGTGTTTCTGTACCAATAGCAATAACGACCTATGCTATGGCCATGTCATGGTAATTTTTGGTCCTTCACAGAAAACATGCTTGCATCAATCTGTAGTGTGCATGGTTAAGCATATATGTTACCATGGTCCAGGATTTATTGACACAGGTTAATCATACACTGAATAATCCAACCACATTTTTGTTTGGAAGTGGAAAGATCTAATAGGAATTGCATTAATTGCAATGTGTAAAAAGAGTTGAGATACTGTATTTTGCACTATATTTTGCTGCATGTCTGTGGTATATATCATATCTTGATTGTTGAATGTGTTTAGTTTGTGACTTTATTTGAAGCAGAAATAATATGTGAATGCTTCATTGAGCATAATTCCGACTTCGTCCGAGCACATTATCGCACGCGTCATGCAAACCATCTTAAATGACTACCTAAACTGTCATTTAGCAACCTAAAAAGCTGCCAAGGTTGGGAAAAAAAGTTAAGTGAGAGCCCTGATGACTAATGATCTGATGACAAGACCTAGAATCTCGCAGTGGAGATAGCCCCCAGGCAGAGTTAATGGTGAGAGGAAAAGTGCTAATGTTCGAGTTTGATGTGTGTATATATACACATCACATTTTTTTACATAAATTGGTCATCAAAATTAAGAAACTGAGCTAATCTTCAATTTGGCAACACACTGTCTCATCGGCCATCTATGTCACTCAGATCCATAAGGTAATGTACCGTTTAGATGACATGCAGTGTCCACTCAGATGGATGCAGTATTCTACTACATGATCAGGTGAATGAAGTGGAAATTGTGTTTACAATTTTATTGTTCCATGTGGTATTCATCAACATAGAATGGAATTAGAAATACATGCACTTACTGTGCCAACCAGGTCTCTGTGTGACAACTGCCACACAACATGTATTTGTGTATTCTGATGCCATTTTCGGAAACGTGCCATCAATGTGCTATATTTTCTTATATATTGTTGTTAATACTGTGTTAGTCATGAACCCAATAAAGTGCTTGTCAAGAAATCTGAAATTTTACCCCATGTCATATTTTTGTGTGCAGCTTTGTAAATATATATACATATATTTATATGTATATATTAAGAAAATAATTGCCTTTATGGATTATGTACATCTGACAAATAAGATAAAGAGAGAAATAGTGTTGCTTTAAATCAAAGTTGCTTCTGATCCATGAGAAGGAACTGCATCTATTTATTTCTATTGCCTCTCACACACACATTCATATATCTATATATAAGTTTAATTTAATTTAGTGCGCAGTGTGTGTTAAAGCAATACAATACAATGGAAGGGAAACTGCGCAAAGGAGGGGGCTGGGGAGGAAGGATGGGAGGGAAATGGGCAGAAACAAGGGGAAAACATTTACAATACAATTAACTAAAATATGTGAAGTGACAGATGAGCTATATCACACTGTTGGTTTCGGCCCGAAACGTTGACTACTTCCTTCGCTCCATAGATGCTGCCGCACCCGCTGAGTTTCTCCAGCGCTTTTGTCCACCTTCGATTGTCCAGCATCTGCAGTTCCTTCTTAAATACTGATTACATCAAAGTTGGTAGAGCGGATTACACCAAAGATCCTATAGCAAGCTACAGGATCTTTGGATTACAGTGCGAGAGGCATAACGGAAGTCGCGTTTTGCATTGGCAATGGCAGTCGTGATGCTGTGTTATGTACTACTCAGTGCGTTGGATTACGCAGGAGTGGAGTATCTTGCTCCGCTCTATGATCTTTTGTTAGCGTATGTAGTGACAGCCCCGCGGGAGGGTAGCGGGAGAGTGGGCACTGGGCTGGGAACGGCCAATGCGCGGCTGCAGGGCCGGTGCCTTGTCGGTGTCAATAAGCGTATTAAAGCAAGTAGAGGGAGTGTGTGTGAGCCCTGGTGAGCAGAGCGGAGAGTCTCTGTGAATGTGAATAAAGGTGAGGGGACGTCCGTGAGTGTGAGCAGTGAGGGGGTCCCTGTAAGTGTGAGCAAAGGTAAGGGGGGAGGTCCCTGTGAGTGTGAGCAGTGAAGGATTCCCTGTGAGTAAGCAAAGGTGGGGGGTTTCCTGTGAGTGGGAGAGACCCTGCGAGGAATTAAGGGTAAACAGGAAAGAAAACGGTCATTGAAATACAATTATCAAAGAAAAATCTGCATAAAGGCAGTGGCGTTGTCCCTTGGAATCCTACTGGGGGCAATGCCCCATCTCTCTCCCTCTTTTTTCAGTTTATCCTCTCTCATGCCTGAAGATCAGCCACGATTGGCAGAGTAGACTCGATGGGCTGAATGGCCTAATTCTGTTCCTACGACATGAATATTTTGAATGAATCAACCTTCACAGATGTCAAGGTGAAGAACTCCAGATATTAATGATGGTCAATAGGGAAAAATAAATCCCAGTTATTCTGTCCTTTGTAACGAAGCACTTAGTCTGATTGTGTTAAGGAACCTTTAATGTAATCACTGCTATAATGCAAATGTTCCAGATAAATTGCACACAATAAGTTCTCAAAGTGACATGGTAATGAGAAGATAAATGCAATTTTATTGATATTCCAACCTTTCACGATATCTGCATACAGTTTAACTAACAAATGATTACCATATTGCATTGTGACAAATAAAATGCCGTGAACTATTAAATGACCCCGCAAACATCAGTCAAATAAAGTACTCCAGAGGGAGTAGACACAAAGTGTTGGAGTAACTCAGCGGGTCATACAGCATCTTTGGAGAACATGGACAGGTGACACTTTGGGTCGGGACCACGGTGTAAGTCAGGACCTTTCTTCAGACCGATTGTCAGTCATAGGGAGGAGGAAACTAAAAGAGAGTTGGAGGCAGGAGAAAGTTTGAATTTAGTTTATTGTCACGTGTACCATATGTACAAGTGAGGGGAGAATGCAGAAACAATGAACTGCAGATGGTCTGCGGGGGCGGAGTTAAATGTAGATGGTTGGAACAAAGGCCAGTGATAAGAGAAGGCATGAGACAGGTTTGAAGAGTTGCAGATTGTGAAGCCAGAAGGAGGAAAGTAACGGGAGGAGAGGTGGGTGCAAGAAGTAAGAGAGTGAGGGGGAGAAGGAGAGGAAGAGTGTTAATTAGATGTTACTTAAAGTTGGAGAATTCAATGTTCTTACCATTAGTTTGTAAGCTACCCACGTGAGATAATGGTGGGATTGATGCAAGCATGTTTTCTGTGAAGGACCAAAAATTACCATGACATAGCCAAAGGTGTCAGATGAGGAGTGAAGAAGAGTGTAAAGGCAGAGGGTGGATTAGGTGGAGGGGCATGGGGACAGTGAAGACGGTGACTCCAGAAAACAGGACTGATGGATGTCATTCAAGTTCGATCAGGATATATTTCCCACTGTTCCACAAAATGAAGGAAAGAAAATAAAACATTCAGTTGTGCAATGCTAAAACCTTGTACATCGTACAGACAACCCTCATTATAGCGAACTGCAGGGGAGGAGAATGGTGTCCGTTATTGCCGATTGTTCTCTATAACTAAGTAAGGGATATGCTCCAAGCACCTAGTGGTCACTCTGTAAAACAGCAAGTTGTTTTCAAATATAAAGTTCTTTTTAACAGCTAAAAATGTATTTTTATTACTGCAAGGTAAGAATACTAAAGGCTGGTTGAAGCAATTGCTTGTCAATGTCATCCCACACTGTAACTGACAGCCTGTGTTCCTACAAAGACAGTGGTGTCTGATTACTGTGGGGACACTCCGTCCACAGTAACTAAAATATGTTATAAAGATCGACACAAAATGCTGGAATAACTCAGCGGATCTGGCTTTGTAAAGGTCTAAGAGGGCCGAAGGCCATCCGGAGATGTCCAAGAGGAAGGGGACCAATGGAGACAGAGAAAACGAGTCATCACTGGGTGGTGAGGACTCTTTTGCATAGAAAAAGGCACAGAGGAAGAAAAGCTCCACGTTGCGGCAGACCCGTGGAGTTATAAAGAGATCCGTAATAACAAGGGTAGACGGTACCCTCCCTGAGATATCCCGACAATGCAAATATATGTACACAAGGTTTCAACCAGAGATGTTACTTCCCCATCTCCTGCAACAAACTGAGACAGGCAGTAAACACACTGTTGCATCTCTCTCGCTGAACGTCCTGGATAAAAGCCAACTTCGGCTGGTTTTCACAAGCTAGAAGAATACCTTTGTTTGAGTAAATAGTTATATAGTGTATTTAAAATCCTAAGGCAATTTGGGGAGGGGGTCGGTGGAAGAACCTCAGCAAGCACCAGAGCATGCACTCTATAGGGAATCACGTGCTCCACATAGTTTTATCCAGTGAGCCAGTATAGTGTACAAACCTAACGTGCTCACATTCATTCCACCCACAGAGTTCTTGCGCTAGTCAGTCAAAACGTTCTCCTTTCTCCCACATGGAGCCAGGTTTTAACAAAACATTTTGATTGCAAGACGCAGCGTGGAAATAGGCCCTTTGGCCCACCGAGTCCACACTGACCACCGATCACCCATTTACACTCGTTCTATGTTATCCCACTTTTCCCATCCACTTCCTACACACTGGGGATAATTAACTTTCCAACACACTGCCATGCTGCATCTCCAAAACTAAACTAAAATAAAGACACATTGAATAAAAGCCCTCCATTATTGATCAGGAATCAATAGTTGAACACCCTGTAAGCATTGATTTTGTTCCAACTATCAGTTTGGATCAAAAGTGGCAGGAAAAAAAATAATTTAGTTCAATTTTCAACCGATTTAAATTATATAAAAGCCATGTTTTAAAACTGTTACAACTTTCAACCCTACACTTACAGTCAAGCAATTTGCATAGAATATGTTTAGTGCACTGACTTATTTATTGCAAAACCCGCTTTTTAAAAATGCCCGAGTACACCATGCCACGCGAAAAGTAGGTCTTTCCACCTATCATCATTAAAAAGTGGCATAGCAAAATGGAGCCCTGAAAGTGATTGTTTGATCAAACCTTGATTCTATCTACCCTGACTTATGCAGTGTGATTCAAATGGACAAACAGTACTCCAAGTAGGATAGTCACAAGACCTGCCGCAGTAGAGAGGTATCTAATGCTAAGATCTGGACCACCATTACTGGTCCCAGTCTCCCACAGCAACATTCATGTATTAGGCAGCAGCAAGTCAACTATACTGGGGAAACCCCACTGCAATCAGCCTCTCTCTATTTGGGTCTTTATCCTGCACTATAGACAAAGGTGATTTTCCCCAACATTTCTGTTGAGTTGAATATTGTTTTAAGTTTGTATTAATATATAGGCACCTCACGCTTTAAGCATGATTGATTTATGGGTTTTTGAAATAACGTGCTAGTGTCCTTATTATCAAAGCTTGATTTACACACTGGTATTTTTGGAATAATGCACCTCAAATTTACTGCTAACCGTGTAGTCGAGTATATGTTTCATTTATGTGTCTTTGACTTACACATATTTAAGCACATATTCCCCATAAAATGCAAGGTGCCTGTATGTTAAACTGTGGACTGAAGTAATAATATTTTAAGCAGCATAGCATTCATGGTACCAACCATAATCCCTCAAAGCCATAAAGTGTATAGTTACAAGCGTATATGTCCATCACACTTTCTCATGGAAAAAAAGTTGTGCAAAAGGCAAAACGGTGACTTGTGTTCCTTCCCAGCCTGCAAAGGCATTATTCCTGCAAGCAGGAATCACTGGGCGTAGCGATCCTTTGTGGAAACAGTCAAAGCCCATTGCCTCGATGTAACACATACAGTCCCGTTCCTGTGTTTTAGTTGCCATTTGGCCAGAGGTATCCAGAGCCATTACAATCAGAGTTGGGTAAAATAAAGCTTTATCCTTTGGTGTGAACACAATTCGCACTCTTCCAACATTTGTGTGGAAAATCATTCAGATAAATCTAGATACATGGTTTCAAACTTGGCAGGTGCCGATTGGGAAAAAAAGGCAATCATTCAATAACTAGTTTCAAAAAAATGAATTCATTCTTCTCTACAAACCAAGTCTAAATGACTTGGATTTCTTTGCATGAAGACAGCTTTTCTCCATTCAAGCAAGAGTTTGGGAAACTAATTGGAAAAGAACCAAGGAAGCTAGGAGATTATACCATCGCAGGGACTGCAGGGAGAAAAAAGATCCAGGATTCACAGAAAATTCCCACTTTTCCTACTGAAAAAGCCTTGTCTTGGATTTACAGCCATTTGCCCGACGAGAAGACTGAAGATCTTCTCTGGGATTGGAGTCATCGCTGTCACTATTGTCGTTGTTCCATTCAGTCTTTAGTGGTGTCAGCTCAGGGGCAACAATATCCCCATCCTGTAGGTAGGAAGAAACATACACTGGTTCACCACCATGTAGGAGGGATAGGAAAATCATTATCAGCCTATTTAAAATTAATACGTTAAATGGCTAGAGAAAAACTTCAAAATGTATGAAAAAAGGAACTACAGATGCTCATTTACAAAAGGACCCAAAGTGCCAGAGTAACTCAGCGGGTCAGGCAGCATCTCTGGAGAACATGGACAATTGAAGTTTTGGATCAGGACTCTTCTTCCATGTGCCTTATGAGTTAAGAACAGAGCCAATCTGGAATAAATGAGTGTGTCTATAAATATTTCTATGTCGATACAAGGAGCAAGGGGGAATGGCACCGTTTTTGGAGGAGAGCGAGCTGCAGCAGCTGCAGTTATGGTGCCTGGCCAGCAGGAGGCCACAAAATGAGTGAGTGAGTGTGTGTGTGTGGGGGGGGTGAAGGATTTTATGTTAAAAAGTGTACATAAAATGTCTAAATGTATTGAGGAGTGCATTTGTGAATGTACAAGCGTAATGTCTGGCAAAATGGAAAAAATGGTGGAGTTTTAAAAGTATATAGATATGTTTCTATAAGATCCCCCCCTCATCCTTCTAAACTCCAGTGAATACAAGCCAAGTCTTTTGAACCTTTCCTCATAGACAGTCCCGCCATCCCAGGAATCAATCTCGTGAACCTACGCTGCACCGCCTCATTCACAAGGATGTCCTTCCTCAAATTAGGAGACCAAAACTGTACACAATACTCCAGATGTGGTCTCACCAGAGCCCTATACTACTGTAGAAGAACCTCTTTACTCCTATACTGAAATCCTCTTGTTATGAAGGCCAACATTCCATTAGCTTTCTTCACTGCCTGCTGTACCTGCTCGCCAACATTCAGTGACCGGTGTACAAGGACGCCCAGGTCTCGCTGCACCTCCCCCTTACCTAACCTAACCCCATTGAGATAATAATCTGCCCCCTTGCTTTTGCTGCCAAAGTGGAAACCTCACATTTATCTATATTATACTGCATCTGCCAATTGACTCAACCTGTCCAGGTCACCCTGCAACCTCCTAACATCCTCTTCACAGTTCACACTGCCACCCAGCTTTGTGTCATCCGCAAACTTGCTAGTGTTGCTCCTAATTCCCACTTCCAAATCATTAATATACATGGTAAACAGTTGCGGCCCCAACACAGAGCCTTGCGGCACTCCACTCGTCACTGCCTGCCATTCTGAAAAGGACCCGTTCACTCCTACTCTTTGCTTCCGGTCTGCCAACCAATTTTCTATCCATGTCAACACCCTACCCCCAATACCATTTGCTCTAATTTTAGTCACCAGTCTCCCGTGCGGGACCTTATCAAAGGCTTTCTGAAAGTCTAGATACACTACATCCACCGGCACCCCTTCATCCATTTTACTTGTCACATCCTCAAAAAATTACAGAAGATTAGTCAAGCATGATTTCCCCTTCATAAATCCATGTTGACTTCGACTAATCCTTTTATTGCTATCCAAATGCCCCATTATTACCTCTTTAATAATTGACTCCAGCATCTTTCCCACCACCGGTCAGGCTAACTGGTCTGTAATTCCCCATTTCTCTCTTGCTCCTTTCTTGAAAAGTGGGATAACATTAGTTATCCTCCAATCCACAGGAACTGATCCTGAATCTATTGAACATTGGAAAATGATCACCAATGCATCCACTATTTCTAGAGCCACCTCCCTGAGGACCCTGGGATCAGACCCAGGGGATTTATCATCCTTCAGTCCCATTAGCCTACCCAATATTATTTCTCGCCTAATGAAAATTTATTTCAGTTCCTCTACCCCCTTAGAACCTCTGTCCTCCAGTACATTTGGGAGATTGTTTGTGTCGTCCTTAGTGAAGACAGATCAGAAGTACCTATTCAACTCTTCTTTGATGCCCATAATAATTTCACTCTTTTTCCCTTAACATATCTAAAGAACCATTACTCTCCTTCTTTATATTCCTGGCCAGCTTCCCTTTGTACTTCATCTTTTCAGCCCGTATTGTTTCCTTCTGTTGTCCTATCCCATCCTCTGGCTGTTCCACCGTCATTCCTACTAGGATCCCTTTCCAGTCTACCTTGGCAAGCTCCCCACTCATGCCTTGATAGTCCCCTTTGTTCAACTGCATCACTGACACTTCCGATTTAACCTTTTCCTTCTCAAATTGTAGATTAAAACTAACCATATTATACTATCAACAACGTTACTGGTGGAAGCAGATTTGATAGTGACGTTTAAGTGGCATTGAGACAGTCACATGAACAGAAGTGATGGAGGGAATGCAGAAATAAAGAAATGCAGATGCTGGTTTACCCCAAAGATAGCCACAAATGTATAAGGAATGGGGGCACATGGGTCAGGAATGGAGGGATTTGGATCACGTGCAGGCAGATGGGATTAGTTTAAATTGGCATCTTGTTCGGCACAGACACAGTGGGCCAAAAGGTTTGTTCCTGTGCAGTAATGTCCCCAGGAGTACAACACAGCCAAGCAAAGATGCAGAAACTGTTACTGCAAATGGAAGCATCAACCTCTCCCTACCCTTGGTTTGGAAAAGTTCCTGTTGATGCACCACTGGACAAAGAGCTTCTGGGCGGCCTGCACACTCTGGTCGTCGGTCTTCTTGCAGTAGACCTGGATCAGCTGCTCTGTGAACCTCACAGGAAGCATCTGAGATACCTGGATGTGCAGCAGAGAGAGATCAATGTCGCTTTATTGCCACACGTGCATTGCACAATAAAATTATTTTTGCATAGATCACACGTGCACCAGTTGCCATATTTTGGCACCATTTACAAAAAGTCCCAAGTCCGTTCCACGCGCCCGATGTATCAGAGTGGTTACCGAACCAGGCAAGCCCCAGGTTGCTGCAGGGCCTCCTCCTGCCGGGTCTTCTCAATAACCCACAACCACAAGGAGACATACGGTGCAAGCAGTGGAGATGGCCATTCATCCCCTCACGCCATCTGCACAACTTAATAAGATTGTGGCTGTTTTGTTGTAACTCCAGCTTCACAATTTAACATAACAAGTATCTATCCACGCCCCTCTGCTCTCAAGTTAACTAATGACCAGGTGACCATTTTATATGAATGTCCTTGAAGATAAGATTTATACATGGAAACCCCAATTGTAGATTCTCACAAAAGAAGAAACATTATCAACATCAATCCTACCAATATCATGCATGTTCTGAAGAGTTTCAAAGGGACACAAAGTACTGGAGTAACTCAGCAGGTCAGGCAATATCTCTGGAGAACATGAACGGGTGATGTTTCGAGTCGAGACCTTTCTAGTTTCTGTAAAAGTCCCTCTCACTCTAAGCTCCAGTAGATACAAGTCAAGCCTCTCGAACCTTTCCTACAAAGATGACCAGATCATAACAGGCCCTCTAACCCATTGGAGCAAGGTCCAGTTCCAAGTCACACCAAGGTGATATTGGATCCCAGCTTAGACCTTGATAGTAGGCATGGTAACCAAACCCAAAGCAAAGGGCAAGGCAGTGATGGGTGCCCTTGGCAGCCTCTGAGCTACACAGTCAGTTTAGGGCGGCACAGTGTCACAGAGGTTGAATTGCTGCCTTACAGCACCAGAGACCCGGGTTCGATCCTGGCTACGGGTGCTGTCTGTATGGAGTTTGCACATTCTCACTGTGACCACGTGGGTTTTCTCTGGGTGCTCCCGTTTCCTCCCACACTCCAAAGCCATGTGGGTTTGAGGATAATTGGCATCCATAATTTACCCAAAGTGTGTAGGACATCGAACGGGTAATTGTTGGTCAACGTGGACTCGATGAGCCGAAGGACCTGTTGCAACAGTGTATCTCTAAAACTAAAGTTATATCCCCAGTGTTGGCCCGTGCACGGCTTGAGGGAGATGTTCACGTACAACTTCAGAAAAGGGATATGTTTCCAACTCGGGCCTGGAAAACGTACCTGGTCCTTGCGGATTTTGAAGGCCACGTTGGGATTACTCTTGCAGTAGAACCGCACTTTGTTAATGGGATTCTTCCCCTTCATGCCGTAGTCCATTTGCACCACCTAGAGTGCAGAATATTAAATACATTCATTCAGTCGGAAAAACATGACCCACTTCCAGCAATTTACAGCGGCCAATTAACTCATCATTTGGTAATTTTCCGTTATATTTTCCTTTTCTCCAGAGATGCTGCCTGACCCGCTGAGTTACTCCAGCATTTTGTGTCGATCTTCCATTTATATATACACGTCCGTTATTGCCGATCGTCGCATATAACCGAGAGGAGTGTGAAGTTTAACCCAAGGCCGGGAGGGAAGAAACACGGTGTGAAGAGAGAAGGGGTGGGGGTGGGGTTAAACCAGCAGGGATTTGCAGGCCGGAGCCTCCTTCATGTTGCTCGCGCTCTCCCCTCCCGCAACCGGTAACTCCCACCACGTGGCACCAGCTCAATGAGACTATCTGCCACTGTAGGGAGAATGCCCCTTCACATGCTTAACATCCATTACTTACATTTACAATAAAATCTTCTGCACAGAATTGAATGTCCAGAGGTGTCGATGGGACAACTGCAGCCACCTCACCAGACAACTCCTCCTGAAACAAAAAGCATATTGAAGTTGTCAATGAAATGTGGTAAATGGGAACTTATCCACTTTGATACAAAAAGTGGGCTATCCATCTAGATATATTATTATATATATATAACTAAAACTCATCTTTTTTGTTTGTTTGATTGTATGTATGCGTGTGTGTGATTTCCCAAAATGGTACACGATAACCCTACAATTTTTGGCCCACTGTACTCACCATTGTCCTGGGGTGTGCGTTAGCCAAGTTTCGTTCAGATTGATGTTATATTTTAAGATCTTTCCAAATGTATCTATTTGCAATAAATGTCTTCTTCAGGAAGCAACTATAACCCATTCCTTTGTCTCTTTTATAAAGTTACATAATTTCTGGCGATGAATGTTTTAAATTTTTTCAAAAACACTAAAAGTAAAATTGGATCCCGATACGGAATTGATTATTCTGGGTACGTCAGAAGCCTGCTCTGAGCTATCATTATTTCCTTAATTGTGGCCTGATAACGGCGAAAAAACTGATACTTAAATTTTGGAAACATACATCAGTCCCTACTCTTAAGATGTGGATTATAAACATGTCGGAGACGCTACATCTTGAAAATATTAGACTCGTCTTGGCAGAAAAAACTGATCATTTTTCAAAGACATGAACACCATTCATTGATTTATTACAGGGATAGTATGGTACAACACAACTTTGGATTGAAATCTAATTACGGGTTGGATGAGGTGGGTGTGGAGGGATGAGAGGCAGATATATCATCACTTCTTTCTTTCTCTTTTTGTCATTTTATTTTTTTTATTTTTTTATTTTATTTTCCTCTCTTCTTTCTTTCATTTATTTATTCACTCTTTGGCTACACGACTTTGGTAGTCTAGGGGTTCTATCTTTGCACATCTCACTTTTTCTCTTTCTTGCTTTTTCTCCTTTCTATTCTTCCAACTATAGCTAAAAGTTAAAATTGAAGCTGTACAATAACTATTATTTTATATACTGTTGGTTCTAATTTTGTACATTTGCTTCTAATAAATAAATAAATAAATAAAATTTTATATATATATATATTACAAGTTATTGACATTTTAAACTTTACCAAAACCACTTTTCCACTTGCCCTGCCCTGCGAGTCAGCTGTGTTCTACGTCACAATGCGATCCTGAATTTCATTTGCATTAAAAAGAATTGCAATTTTCATTGGACATTGATTTTATTCTAAAGAAAACTCAGTTTTAATCAAGTTCCATTTTCATTGACAGCTGACATTGTGTTTAGGTTATTTTAAAGCGATTTCATTGAGAATTTCAGGCTTTTTTTAAATCGCGATTTTCATGGGTGGGATGGGGGGGGAGGTATCATTTTTTTTTAAATCTCGATTTTCATTGTGGGGGTTGGGATAGGGGGGAAGTGAGGAGTGTTTTTTTTGCCATTTTTTTTAATTTCCCGTGTATTTGTCTGGACTCACAACGGGGACCCTACGGCTCCACGGGTGAGTTTCCTTCTACTTTACAAACGCCTCCACGGGTCCTCTATTCACTTTAACTAAATTTCAGTCGTCAACGGCACAACCTTGAAGGCGGCAGCCGCGCACACGTAGTCTGGTGGAATATTGCGTTGGGGGAGCAGGCCTAACGGGTCCACACTTGGTCTAGTTGTTCTTAAA
Organism: Raja brachyura; assembly: GCA_963514005.1. The sequence continues at coordinate 27,589,359 of OY740802.1, forward strand.
ATGGTGACAGACTGTGTGTAACGTTGATGTTCAAAGGCTCCTGGTTGTCCTTGTACACAAGTCACTGAGAGTTAATGCGAAGGTACAAAATAGTGTCTTGACCTTCATCACATCAATTTAGTACAGGACATGTTGCCTCTGTGAAGGGCCTTGATGTCACTGCATCCGAAGTACAGCAAATATTCACCAGACTGGTTGCAGGGAAGGCAGAAACATTAAATTCAATTGAAAGATAGTGTGTGGAAACAGGCCCTTAGAGTCAGACACAGTGGACAAAGGTACTTCGGCCCAGCTTGTCAACACTGACCAATATGCCACATCTACACTAGTCCCACCTGCCCGCACTTGACCCATATGCCTCTAAACCCATCTTATCTATGTACGTGTCCAAATGTGTCAAACATTACGATAGTACCTGCCTGCTTCAACTATCTCCTCTGGCAGCTCACTCCCATACACCCACCATCCTTTGTGTCAATAAAGTTACCCCTCAGGTTTCTAATAAATCTCTCCCACCTCACCTTAATCTGGTTCTCGATTTCCCTACTCTGGGCAAAAGACTATGCATTTACCTCTCATCTATTCCTCTCATGATTTTGTCCACCTCCATAAGGTCACCAGTTATCCTCCTACACAAGGAATAAAGCCCTAGCCTGCTCAACCTCTCCCTCAGCTCAGTCCCTCGGGTTCTCGCAACATCCTCGTAAATCTTCTCTGCACCATTTCCAGCTAGAAAACATATTTCCTAAAACATGAAGCCCAAAACCCTTCTACTCACCGAGTCCACACAAACCATCGATCACCCATTCTAAACCCATATTCTTTAGAGTTTGGATGAATGAGAGGTTAGATTAAAACCCACAAAGTTCTAACAGGCCGGATGGAGGAACAATCTTGCTTCCAGCTGAGGAATCTAGTGGGGCTACAGATTCAGGATAAGTGAGAAGGTATTTCAGACTGAAATTTCTTTGCTCAGAGAGAATGAATCTGTGGAATTCTCCAACCTGGAGGATCAGACACTCAGCCATCGTTCATTCACAACAAAAGTTTGCTGGGCATTGAGGAGAGAGTGAAGGAAAAATGTGGTCAGGTAGAAGATCCGTCATGATCTTGAAGATGAGAGGAGACTCAAAGCGTCGAAAGGCCAAAGACTGTGCCTGATTACTATGTTCTTATCTTGTTTAAAGGAAAGGTGCAGAGTCTTCTGCCTGGAGCAAGCAGACAGGCGAGGAATATAAACACTGGCACAGGCTAGTTGAGTAAATGACCCATTTTCCCCTGTTACCTGCCGTGCGTGATATTTAGTTTAGTTTAGAGATATAGCTTGGGTGCTTCAGCCCACGCTGACCATTGATCACACAAGAGCTGGAGAAACTCAGCGGGTAAGGCAGCATCTCTGGAGAATGTATTTAGGTGAGGTTTCGAGATGCTTCTTCAGACTCACCGTTCACATGAGTCACAGTTTTATATAAAGTCATAGAGTTACGCAGAATGTAAACAGGCCCTTCAGCCCCACTTGCCTTATAAACAGGCCCTTTGGCCCATATTCCTCTAAACCAATCCTATCCATTTACCTGTTAAACTGTTTTTTAAACATTGTGATAGTACCGGCCTCAACTACTTCGTCCATCAGCTTGTTTCATACATCCACCACCCTTTGTGTGATAAAGTTACCCCTCAGGCTCCTATAAAATCTATCCCCCCTCACCGTAAACCTGTGTCCTAAGTCTTGTAAAACTAGTTCACGGTTATCCCACATTCTCATCCATTCCCGAAATACAAGGGGCAATTTTACAGAGGCCGATTAACCTACAAACCTGCACGTTTTCGGGGTGTGAGGGGAAACCGGAGCACCGGACAGAAACACACGCAGTGACAGGGAGAACATACAAACTCCACATAGGCAGCACTTGAAGTCAGGATCTAACCCAGGTCTCTGGGGCTGTGAGTCAGATGCTCTGTCGCCATGCCACTATGCTGTCCAGTTTGATTACCGGTTTAATTTCCGTCCCTGCTTCAGGCTGCGTCTGCCCGATCCATTTGTACAACTTGCGGCAAACGATGTTATTCAAAATCTCTCGTGCTTTTTGTAGCTCAGGCTTGGGAGAATTCAGAATCTGTTCAAAGACGTTGTCTGGAAAAACAATAATCCAAGGTCACAGAAATAAAATATAACTAACACGCTAAGATATGAGAGGATATTTTCAGTCGTGGGAGAGTCTAGGACCAGAGCACAAACTCAGAACACAAAAATGCATCTTTACAAGATAGTGGATGGGTGATGTTTTGTGCCGGGACCCCTCTTCAAACAAGTCTGAAGAAGGGTCTCGTCTCGAAAAGTCACCAATTCCTTTTCTCCAGAGATGTTGCCTATCCCGCTGAGTTACTCCAGCATTTTGTGTCTATCTTTGGTGTAAACCAACATCTGCAGTTCCTTCCTCTACACAGGGAGATGCTCCAAGTTTATAAAACCTTGGTCAGACCTCAGCCGGAGTAACAGGTGCAGTTCTGGCCATTGTGGGCTGAAGAGCTGTTCCTCTGCTGCAGTGACCTACGTTCAACGTGCACTCCACCAGGGGCGCCGCACGATTGACAGCCCCGCCAACAGTCTGTCTGTTTTTGTCTTAAAAAAAATGTTTTAGTGCGTTTTAAAAGTCTGTGTAAATGTTCTCCGGTTTGTTTTATGTGGGCCGAGGTGGTCAGGGGAAACCTTTTTTCAGTTTCTTACCTTGCCGGAGATGCAATTTTTTTCCAGATCACATCTCCGGTTGCTCTGCGGCCTACCATCGATTGAGCTGGAGACCTCCTTGGACTGACCTTGAGCCCCACCGCGGGCCGTGGACTTAACAGCGGAGTCGATCACTTGCCTGGGATCGCTCCAACCACGGCCTGCGGATCTTACCATCGAGAGCTCGCAGTCTCGGGAGAGTCTAGTCAGGAGCTCCACCGATGCAGAGGCTCGACCAGCCCCGACGCGGGGTTCGATCGCCTGGCGCGGGGGAAGCTGACATCCCCCCGATACACGAGCTGATCGCCCCGATGCGGAGGGCCAAAACGCCGCCGGCTACGGGAGTCAAGATCGTCCCATCAATGGAGGGCTCGAGGCCCCCGACCGTGGAAGAACAATGAAGGGAAGAGATTTGAACTTTCTTTTCGTCTTCCATCACAGTGAGGAATGTGGAGGAGTCACTGTGGTGGATGTTTATGTTAAAATGTATTTTGTGTGTTCCGTTGCTTTTTATTAGTACGACTGACTTGGCAAATGAAATTCCTCATATGTTGCAAAACATACTTGACTAATAAAGTAATATTGTGTTTGTGAAGAGCAGACTTGGGTCGGACTGAATGATAAGAGTGTTCACCTGTGAGCTTGGTGTAGGCCTCCATGTCATCGATCGACTCGGAGATTTTGCAGATCTGCATATCTTTTCCAACGATCTGGATGTGTGGATCTGCCAGCACCAGGGCTTCAGTGATCCTGACGGAGTAAGCATGTTCAGAAACACGTCAGCACTTGTCGAACCGAGCGGCACGGAGACGCAGCTGGCAGAGCCGCTTGCTCACAGCGCCAGGCAGTGGCGGACTGGCCAGGGTGTCAGCTTGCCCGATGGCAAGTGGGCCCCTGATGAAGTGGGCCTCCTTTGTCCCCTGGCAACTAATATTTTTAGACCCAGTCCGCCACTGACGCCATGGACCGTGCGTCGTTCCCGACCGCAGGTGCTGTCTGCATAGTTTGCACGTTCTTCCTGTGACCACGAGGGTTTCCTCCCACATCCCAACGGCATGCGGGTTTGTCAGTTAATTGGCCGCTAAATTGCCCGATGAATGGGGGAGTGGGACAACATGGGGATTCGGTTTTTGTTGCATGCTATCCAGTCACAGATCATGTGAGCGGGTGATCGATGGTTGCCGTGGACTTGGTGAACCCATTTTCATGCTGTACTTTCCACTCAAACATTGTTGCCCGCATTACGTCTTCACGACAACTTGACAGGGAAAACACTGGAAACAGATCTGCATTGGTTTCAACACCCTTGGGACAGGGCAAAGGAGGTTTAAAAGAAACGTTATTAGGCTCAAGCCCCGAGCAAAGGGTTGATGCAATGTAAACACATCATGTTCAGGTAAGTGAAGGGTGCAACTGAATTGTTAGTTTAGTTTTTTTGTCACATGTATCAAGGTACAGTGATAAGTTTTTTTTGTTGCGTGCTATCCAGTCAGCAGAAAGACTGTGCATGATTACAATCAAGCCGTCCCCAGTGTATAGATACAGGATGAAGGGAATAATGTTCAGTGCAGGATAAAGTCCAGTAACGTCCGATTAATGATTGTCTGAGGGTCTTCAATGAGGTAGATGGTATATCAGGACTGCTCTCTAGTTGGTGATAGTATGGCTCAGTTGCCTGATAAGAGCTGGGGAGAAACAGTTCCTGAATGTGGAGGTGTGCGTTTTCACACCTCTATACCTCTTTCCTGATGGGAGGGGAGAAGCGGGAGAGACCGTGGTGAGACTGGCACTTGATTATAAGTGTGAATGGAGTTAATGGAAGGGAGGTTGGTATGCATGATGGTCTGGGCTACGTCCACAATTTCTGTCATACTTCTCACACATCAGTTGCTTGCAAAAACATTTGTGGAGGTGGAGGTGTTTAAGGTTGGGGATGTGTGGAAGGGTGCAAGGTAATAATATGGAGAAAGGGGCAGCATGGTGGCCCAGCAGTAGAGTTGCTGCCTTACAGCGCCAGAGACCCAGGTTCGATCCTGACTATTGGTGATTGACTGAACAGAGTTTGTACGGTCTCCCCTTGATTTGTGTGGGTTTGCTCCAGGATCTCCAGTTTCATCCTAAACTCCCAAGGTGTAAGGTTGGAAGGTTAATTAGGTTGGTATAATTGTAAATTGTCTCTAGTGCGTAGAGGATAGTGCAAGTGCGTGGGGACCGCTGGTCAGCATGGACTTGGTGGGCCGAAGTGCCTGTTTCTGTGCAGTAACACTAAACAGAAGTATGGCTCCTTACCTGCCATACTGCAGGAGTACTCACATGCTCTCGATAATGTTAACCACTCGGTGTTGATAGGCCCTGCGGTGTAGCGTGATGCGTGTGTGAAACATGTTGTACAGGTCACCAACCTCCTGCGGATGGAAAACGAGAGGTCACTTCTCCCTCGTCACGCTGCACGTCATGAACAGCAGTTCTGAAGCACGGAGTGATTCAGTTGCAGGGACAGAGCGATGTTTAAGAATAAGAGGGCACAGTGGCGCAGCGGTAGAGTTGCTGCCTTGCAGCACCAGAGACCCAGTCTAGATCCTGACTATCGGTGCTGCCTGTAAGGAGCTCGTACATTCTCCCTGTGACCACGTGGATTTTCCAAGGGAGTTCCTGCTTCCTTCCACACTCCAAAGATTTGCTGGTTAATTGGCTTTGGTAAAGATTGTAAATTGTACCTTGTGTGTAGGGTAGTGCTAATGTACAGGGTGATCATTAGTTGGCATGGACTTAATGGGCCCCAAGGGCCTGTTTCTGGTGCTTGACTGCACGGAGTTTGTACGTTCTCCAAGTGTCCAGCGTGGGTTTGCTCAAAGTAAACTAAATATACTAAACTATTAAACCATCATTATAACGGTCCATGTGGTGGGGAGGTGAAATGGTCTCTGTTATTGCTGATTGTTCACAGGTTATATTGGCGATAGAGAGGTCAGATGGCTGATCTATCTGTCCCTCTCAACCCCATTCCCCTCCCTTCTCCCCATAGCCCTCGACACCCTTACTAATCAAGAGTCTGTCAATACAGCAACTGTCTGCTGTAACAGAGGAAAGGATTACTAAGTAATAGAGTGACGTTGCACTAATATTAAAAATAGAACGGCAGATGCTGGTTACAAAGTGCTGGAGTACACAGCAGGTCAGGCAGTATATCTGGAGGGCATGGATAGGTGACGTTTCAGGTCAGGACCCTTCTTCAGGCTCTTACTTGCCGTTACCTGGAGATACAATTCAACTAGTTTTTAAAAGCAACCCATTCTCAGTCTGGAACTGGGCCTGGGATCCGGGCGAGTTGCAACCAGGAGGGTAGAGGCGAGGATCGGCGGAGTCAATGGTCGCCAGAGCTTGGGTAAGGGTTGGCGGTGGTGGTGGGAAGTGTAGTCTGGATGGGGCTGTGTGGGCCAGCGGTGACGGCAGTAGGTCCGGCCTGGAAGCTGCTACAACCGAAAACCGTGATAAAGATGTCGGTAATAATGAGGATCTACTGTACTGACGTACGAGATATTCACTGATCAAAGCAACAGCACAGCTGATGCCGTTTAGCGCATCAGAGGCGTCAATACCTCGGCGTGGACTCAGTGGGCCAAAGGGCCTGTTTCCATGCTGTATTTCTAAAATAAATTTAACAATGACTCGTTCTGAACTGTCCTTGTCTGTATACCTAGCTTCAGCTTACAGAACTCCAGTGCACCTGTGAATGCTGACAAGAAGATTACTATCTGTTGGGTTTATAGAACTACAAGGGTGCCTGTGGTCTTTGGATTTGGATGCATCAATGGAAAAATGTCCTAGTTTCATCGACTGGGGAACCTCCTTCAGACCTTGCTGGTCTTTTAGAAATTCAATTATAAAAGTGATGAAAAAGTTTAAAGACATTTAATTAGTGACCGGGGCAGTCTAGTCCTGGTATCAAGGGCGCAGGATAGCTCAGAAAGCAAATGGAGATAACAATCTTGGAATGGTTGGGGTGATGTGTTAGGTGGAGGTATTGACGCCTCTGATGCACTAAACGGTGCTGAGAGGCAGCAGCTCACTGTGCTGCACTTTTGCTGGTCGTTTCCTCAGAAGACAGAAAGCAGTGGAGAGAAGATCTGAAGGCCGCTGCATGAACTAGAAAGCAAGACACAATGCTGGTGTAATTCAGTGGCAACATCTCTGGAGAAAAGGAAAAGGTGACGTTTGGGTCAAGACCCTTAACCAGACTGAGAGTCGGGGAGAGGTATGAAAAGGTTCAGAACAAATCAGAGCCAGCACTGATGACCAAGTGAAGGTGGAGCCCACAATGATCCATTCTAAGCTGTGGAAGGGGAGATAACAAAGGGATGCGAACAGTGAAACTAGCTGGACGCCTAGGATGAGGGAGGGAATGCAAGGGTTACTTGAAATTAGAGAAGTCAAAATTCATACCGCTGGGCTGTAAGCTGCCCAAGCAAAATACGAGGTGCTGTTCCTCCCATCTGCGTGTGGACTCACCCTCACAGTAGAAGAGGCCCAGGCCAGAAAGGTCAGTGCGGAAAATAAGTTAAAATGTTTGGCAACTTAGAGATTGCCTATGCCAGGGTGGGCTGAGCGTAGGTGTTCAGCGAAACAATCACCCGGTCTGCACTTGGTCTCGCCGATATACAGATCAAAATCAAGCAGCGGTTTTCAAAAACACACTCAAGAATCTCCTCGGCTTCTCACACCATTCATCACCTTATCTCGAGTGCAAATGAGCTTCCTTTTGCCGACTTGACAAACTCGAGCGAACTTGAGGAAGCGTTCAAAGTCAAAGTTGTTCCGGATCCCCAGGTGGTGACAGTCCCTTCAGAAACAAGAGCAGACATCAATGGCAATCTCCGGCAGCCCGCGTTAAAGAATCCTCATATCCGGCTGATCACTCACACGGAACCTGCCCCGCTGCTGAGATCTATGGGCTCACATCTCAATGTTTTAAAGTCCCTGGCGAGGATTAGGCAATCAACTCCTGAACATAGAAACATAGAAAATAGGTGCAGGAGGAGGCCATTCGGCCCTTCGAGCCAGCACCGCCATTCATTGTGATCACGGCTGATCATCCCCAATCAATAACCCAATCAAGAACAGTTACGAATTATCTTCACTAGACTCTGGATTTACCGATACAGAATTTGTCACATTAGTTGGGGAAAACTGTCAATTGATTGACATTACTTAATATCAGAGTGCAATAGCCAATCTGAAGAATGGTCCTGACCAGAAACATTTCCTGTTCATTCCCTCCACATACTGCATGGCCTGCTGTGTTCTTCCAGCATGTGTTTTTGCTTGTGATAGGCAGGCAACACATTCAAGGTGGCGTGTGGGTGAGGGAGAGACGCACATACACTGAACAGTACCGCACATGATGCCACGTTAAACTGATCTCATCTGCCTGTTCACAACCCATATCCCTGCACTTCCATGTGCCAACCTAAAAGACTCTTAAATGCCACTATTGTAACTGCCTTCACCACCACCCCTGGCAGACCGTTGGTTGGCAGGGACTTGGTGAGTTAAAAGGCCTGTTTCCACGCTGTATCTCTAAATTAAACTAAAACTAAACTATCTGCCTCCAACATCACCCATGGCAATGCGTTCCAGACCCCTAACACTCTATGTAACAAAAAAACCTGCCCGGCACATCTCCATTAAACTTTTCCCCGTTCACATGATAAATAACCTACTAGTATTGGACACTCCCAACCTGGGAAAAAGGTTTTGACTGTCTACCCTATCTATGCCTCTCAGAGGTTTATATCCTTCTATCAAGTCTCACTGCAAGCCCTGACGTTCCAGAGAAATGTCCATCGGTTCAGTTCTCAAACAGATAGCTTTCATCAGAAGCAGTCAAGTCAAGGTCCCAGCGAGCCGCACATGGCAGCAAGTCCCAGCAATCTGGCTCACCCGCCGTGTGACCGGGAACCCAACTGTAGTGGGAGCTTTGTCTGAGGCTCGTCTCTTGCTCGCCCCGGAGAACCAGGAATTGGAGGGAGGGTGGAGGGAGTCAACAAAGGCAGTGGACGCTGGACGTAGGAACAGTAAGAATCCGAGGTTCTTGCCTTCCGCCCCTCGAGGTCGACTGCAAGAGGCACCCTCGGGGCACGAAAGCTCCAGGTGTCCGGGCGAGGAGAGGGGCAATGGTTCACAGATGATGGAATGGAGGCAACGGGCCTTTATGGCCAGCTGCAGCTGGGACCTTGAAAGTGGTGCCAAAACCTGGTGACTATTGCATATGGACTCCGTGCCATTTTCCATGCATTCTGTACTTAAGCAGGGATTGCGTGTACCTTGGTACATGGGGTAATAAAGAACCATTGGTTTAAACAAATGGCTGCCATGTCCCAGGAGTGCTCCGACTTAGAAAACGTCTAATCAGGATCACACAGAGACTTACCTGGCAAAGTAATCCCACTTATCGACATCAATCCCGCTCCTCTTATTGGCAACGATTTCATAGAGAAAGCCTTTCTCCCGAGAACGGCCCTCGTACGGCCACTGGAAAGATGAGATAGCAGAGTTTACTTTGGGCTTTAGAGAAACAGCACGGAAACAGGTCCTTCGGCCCACACTGACCAGCAATCTGCTCAAACACTAGCACTATCATACACACTGGGGACATCTTACAATTTCACTGAAGCCAATTAACCTAAAACCTGTACGTCTTTAGAGTGTGGGAGGAAGCCAGAGCACATGGGGAAAATCCATGTGGTCACAGGGAGAAAGTACAAAGTCCGTACAGGCAGCACCCGAGGTCAGACCGAACCTGGGTCTCTGGGGCTGTGAGGCAGCAACTCTACCGCTGCGCCACTGTGCCGTCCTAAAATCCACAGATAAAGGATACATTCAATGCAAAGATATAACACTGAAGTTCGATTAAAGTTCAGAGGTCCAAACTCTGAACAGAAAGCACCCTTAGCCAGGATCAAGCCTGGGTCTCTGGCGCCATAAGCCAGCAACTTTACCATTGCCCCGCCATAAGTCAGTGATAGACACAGAGTGGAGACACAGGGAACAGATGATGCTCGCTGACAAAAACAAAAAACAATCTGGGTGGGAATCTGCCGTATCACCCATGTTTGATTCCAGGTACATCGCCGAGATTGACCCATAAATGTCCCCTAAGTGCAGAGACAAAGAAGGACAAACAATAGTGCCAGCCAGCATTGTCAACGACAGCAGCATCATATGAATGAATAAAAGCAATGAGGGTTCAAAAATCAATTCCAATTATAAAGCTATCTTTTGGACCGGGCACGACCTGCAGCAGCCCAGAGCAAACGAGGACACCAATGGTTACACTTGGCTCGGCTGACCCTGCTACACCGCCAGGATAACCGGCCTTCATGGGTAAGTTAAGAGCTCTACACCTAGACCAACCGGGACTTGAAAATGGCAGTAAATCTGAGACTCTGTATACTGTCTCAGTTTACTATCACTTCTACTGTGTGCGAGATTGTTATCCAAGATGCATCTAAATGCTTATGTATAGTGATACATACTGAACTATATACAGAAATGAATTTCACTGTACCACAGTACATTTCACGCTACCTCGGCAAGGCCACCAGCATAATCAAGGATGGGTCTCACTCCGGACATTTCCTTTTCTCCCCCTCTCCCATCAGACAAAAGGCACAGAAATACAAGAGGTACAGAAAACCCACACCTCCAGATTCAGGGATCATTTCTTCCCAGCTGTTATCAGGCAACTGAACCATCCTATCAACTACTGGAGAGCAGTCCTGACCTCCCATCTACCTCATTGGAGACCCTCAGACTATCTTTAATTGGAGTTTACTGGGCTTTATCTTGCACTAAACTTTATTCCCTTTATCATGTATCTGCACACTGTGGACAACTCATAATATAATTATAATGTAATCATATGTAGTTTTTCCGCTGACTGGATAGCATGCAACAAAAGCTTTTCACTGTACTTCGGTACACGTGACAATAAACTAAACGCGATAAATAAAGAACCATTGCTTCAGTGTAAAAGAAAATATTGCACAAAAATGTTCTAGTTTTTATTCCCATCCCTTGTATCAACAGTATCAGTTTAGTTTTTGGAACTACAGCAGAGAAACAGGCATTTCGACCCACCGAATCCACGCCAACCAGCGATCCCCACACACTAACACTATCCTACACTAGGGACAATTTACAATTTTACCAATCCAATTACCATACAAACCTGCACATCATTGGAGTGTGGGAGGAAACTGGAGCACTTGGGGATAACCCACACAGGTCACAGGGAGGACGTACAAACTCCGTACAGACTGTAGGTATGTTACAATACCTACCTTTAGCAGCGCTGCAGTTCTGCCGCTCCCCGTGTGCGCGACTTTGGCGCCTTTCAGAGGGGCGGCAGGTTTAAAATGCTGATTTTTTCTAGGCAGTCCAAATCGATCCATGTCGGGCGATTTCGTCGCTAAAGAGAAATCGCTCCGACATTTCATTCATAAAGGTATTTTTAAACTACGCTAGATTATTTATTAACTACAGTAGTTTACAAATCATCTTCTAAAGCTCTGAATGGTGACAGCGGAACGGACCCAAGGTAGGCGATAACAGCAGCTATACAGTTTATTTTTACATGAAAACTTGGTTTTTAGGGAGGCTTTAATCACATTATCTGTTGCGAAAAGGGGACAAAAAAAATGTATGAACCGGCTGTATTTTTCATACCGACTTCACCGCAAACCACAACGTTCTAATCCACCGCATTCCACTAAAACCCACTCGCTAGTTGATTTAAATGGCCATTAATTTACAGGCATTAAACACAAAATTCCTTCCATTTGGCCTATAAATTCATGAAAATGAGATAAAAAAATTATGTTATATTGTGGATTATTGTGTGAATGTTATTTGGACACTTAGGCAATTTTAAAAAAGTTTACCTTTTCTTAAGAAATGGATGGATGTTTAGATCTACTCATTGAATTTTGTAATTAGCTACAATTAGATAACTAACTAATTATATGCTTTAATTTCAGGTCATCCAAGTAAGATTGTGTCATATTTGTTTCAGAATGCTTCAATCTATAATAACTGAAAATTTAATTGAGTTCTCTTAATCTTTAAGAAAGTTATGGGCTTTTAACTGTTCCAGGTCACAGCTTTTGAGTTAAGTCAATTGAAAGGCAATGGGGAACAAGATGTTAATTTCCGAGTATGAAAATGGTCATAACTTTCTTAATACTGAAGATATGAAAGTGAATTAGGTGTCAAATTAAACTTATTTTTATGCTTTATCTGATGGGATAAATTGCAGACATGATTTTTAAAATCTCAAAATTTTGTAACATTGCTACAGACTGCACCCGTAGTCAGGATCGAACCCGGGTCTCTAGCGCTGCAAGGCAGCAACTCTACCACTGTTCCACCGTATCACTTACATCTTTAGCGCCGTCACCAGCTCCATCTCCTTCTGTTGGTCGGCCACGGATCTGTTCTTTTATAAACTTCACGTCTTCTGGTAACACCAAGCCATAGCTCAATAGCACATCTTCCAGCCCGTTGGAGGCGATCAAGTGGTCAAACATGTCCAACGAAGCATCTTCATGCTGCACCAAGTTAAAGTTTAGTTTAGAAGCTCAATTCAGAGAAGGAAATGAAACATCATTCAATGCAAATAAGTAGCAATTAAAGTTTAGGTAAAGTGCTGGAGGAACAGTGGTTCGGGCAACCTGTGTGGAGGGAATGGACAGACAACATTTTGGGTCAGGACCCTTCTTCAGACCGATCAAGAACCTTGATTGAGGGTGCAAAGCAACATACACAAATTTAACTAGTGCAAACTGTTTTAGTCAGTCATATAGCACAGAAACAGGCCCTTCAACTCAACTTGCCTATGACCAAGATGCACCATCTACACTGGTCCCACCTGGCTATATTTGGCCAACATCCCATTAAACCTTCCTGTCTATAAACCTGTCCAAATGTCTTTAAAAAGCGCTGTTATAATACCTGCATCAACTACATCGTCTTGTAGCTCGTTCCATGTACCCACCAGCATTATAATGAAAAATGTGTCCATCAGATTTCTATTAGATCTTTCCCCTCCCACCTGAAACCCATGCCTCTGGATTCCCGCACCATAGATACAAGGCTCTGAGTATTCATCTCATCTATCCTCCTAGGAGGATGCTTGGAGGCTGCAGGGTGATTTGGATAGGCTGAGTGAATGGGCAGATGCATGGCAGATGCAGTATAATGGGGATAAATGTGAGGTTATCCACTTTGGTGGCAAAAACATGAGGGTAAACTATTATCTGAATGGTGGCAGATTTGGAAAAGGGGAGATGCAACGAGACCTGGGTGTCATGGTACACCAGTCATTGAAAGTAGGCATGCAGGTGCAGCAGGCAGTGAAAAAAGCAAATGGTATGTGAGCATTCATAGCGAAAGGATTTGAGTATAGGAGCAGGGAGGTTCTACTGCAGTTGTACAGGGTTTTGGTGAGGCCACACCTGGAGTATTGCGTACAGTTTTGGTCTCCAAATCTGAGGAAAGACATTCTTGCCATAGACGGGGTACAAAGAAGATTCACCAGACTGATTCCTGGGATGTCAGGACTTTCATATGAGGAAAGACTGGATAGACTTGGCTTGTACTCGCTGGAATTTTGAAGATTGAGGGGAGATCTTATAAAAACTTACAAAATTCTTAAGGGGTTGTACAAGCTAGATGCTGGAAGATTTTTCCCGATGTTGGGGGAGTCCAGAACAAGGAGTCCAGAAAAAGAACCAGCCCTGCCATGTGACGACCCGCACCCTCTCCCCCACTCCTTAATCTCTACCCCCTCCCTCTACCCTCATCCTCTCCCTCTCTAACCGTTCCTGCACAGTTGGGGGCTATGTGTGAGTGGATAGGGCGGGGGATCGGGGAAAATAAGATAGGAGTAGAATACAGCCATTCGGCCCATCAAGTCCACTTCGCCATTCAATCATGGCGGATCTACTGTATCTCTCCCTCCTAACCCCATTCTCCTGCCTTCTCCCCACAACCTCTGACACCTGCACTAATCAAGAATCTATCTGCCTTATAAATATCCACTGACTTGGCCTCCACAGCCGTCTGCGGCAAAAAATTCCACAGTTTCACCACCCTCTGACCAAAGACATTGCTCCTCACCTCCTTTAATTCTGAGGCTTGGACCTCTAATCTTAGACTTTCCCACTAGTGAAACTACCTATACACACCCACTCCATCCAAGCCTTTCACTATGTTCCAATGAGGTCCCCCCCTCATTCTGCTAAAATCCAATGATAAATGCTCATCAGAGGTTAACCTATTAATTACTGGGATAATTCTTGTAAACCTCCTCTGGACCCTCTCCAGGGCCAGCACATCCTTCCTCAGATATGGTGCCCAAAATTACGCACAATATTCCAAATGCAGCCTTACCAGCGCCTCATAAAGCCTCAGCATTACATCCCTGTTTTCGTATACAAGCTCTCTTTAAATAAATGCTAGCATTGAGTTTGCTTTCTTTACTACCATCGTTGGAGATGAGATCACTGCATGCGCCCATTGCCACGTTTCGCGTAACACACACACGTAAGCAAACCTTGCATATTGCATTACCTTCCATTTCTTATCTTTCCTCCTCTGAGGAATAAATTTTCCATCGAACAGGTGTGAGAAAGGCCCATGACCTGGGGAACAAAAGAAAAGTCAATGTTGAAGGAAGGAACTGCAGATATTGGTTTAAACCGAAGATAGACACAAAATGCTGGAGTAACTCTATGGGACAGGCAGCATCACTGGATAGAAAGAATGGGTGGCGTTTCTGGTTGAGACCTTTCAGACTTCTGAAGAAGGGTCTCAACCCGAAACGTCACCCAGTCCTTCTATCCAGGAATGCTGCCTGTCCCGCCGAGTTATTCCAACATTTTGTCTAAAGGTCAATGTTGAGATGGAAAGACACTTGAATCAGTAGGAGCAGAATTTAAAATGTCATCTCCTCCAACAGTGTAGCCCACCCTCAACAATGCACAGGGATGAGAGTCCAGGTCACTGTGTCAGGTAACTAGGCCTGGTTGTGTATCATTCTGCCTGGTATACAATAAGCTGTTTACTGGATTTGAGGTATTTCCCTTCATCAGTTCAAGGAACAGCATTAGGCCTTTCGGTCCATCAAGTCTACTCCGCCATTCAATCATGGCTGATCTATCTTTCCATCTCAACCTCACTCTCCTGCCTTCTCCCCATAACCCAGACACCCTTACTAATCACCCTTATTTCTCTTCCGCTAAAGAGCCACTCCCTCACCTAGATCGTGGCAGAGTCCGGCGATCTGAACACACAGGATGTCTCGATTGTTAATCCAAAGTTCTGGTTGCCGACCACAGAGTGCTTTGACCAGCTGTCCTGCCAGATGTGCCACACTGCGGGACAAAGACACAACTATAGAATAAAGACACACAAGCTTTTATTCATTAACAACCTTCAAATGTAGATTTTTCAAAAAATCGATCCCTCTGTTCAGGTTTATTATTGTCACGTGGACAATCGTCCTGTTTGCATACTATTAAATATCATGAATAAATATGCATAGGGAGCAGCACAGTGGCACAGCTGGTACAGCTGTTGGCTCACTGCGCCAGAGACTTGGGTTTGATCTCAACCTGTTGTCTGTGTGGAGTTTGCACTCCCCACCATTGACTCCACCTACGCAGCCAACATAAAAAAAAGACCTCTCCCAACCCGGTCATTCCTTCTCCTCTCTGTTCCCGTCAAGCATAAAAAACAGCAGCTTGAAAGCACATAGTACCAGACTCAGAAACAGCTTACTCCGCTCTACTGTCAGGCTTCTGCACAGTCTTTCCATAAGCTAGGGTATTATCACAAATCTCTAGCCTACATCATTATGGCCATTTTCTCTGGTACCTGTTTTCTTGCAGAATATATTCTACACTATCTTTCTCTTTGGTTTACCTTTTGTACTTGTATTTGGCTTGATTGTTTAGTTTAGCCAAGAGAAACAGCATTGAAATGGTCTATTCGCCACATAGATCAAAGCAATGCCAGAACCCTTAACACAACTACTGGTGAAACAGTTTAGTTTAGATGCTAATGTTTAGTTTAGAAGCTCAAAGTTAAATAACCTTGTGAAAATTATCCCCTCAAAAAATACATTTAAGGAAAAGCATTGCACGCTGGATGAATAAATACTCTCATATAGGAAAGATAGTGCAACCAATACACGCCATATTCCAGAATACCTCACCTGTTGTGTAATAAACCTAAATCTTTCCACTATAACTTTTTTAGTTTATTTTGGAGATACAGCGCGGAAATAGGCCCTTCGGCACACCGGGTCCGCGCCAACCAGCGATCACCCCGCACATTAACACTATCCCACTAGGGACAATTTTTACATTTACCAAGCCAGTTAACTTACAAACCTGTACATCTTTGGAGTGTGGGAGCAAACCAAAATTCTCGGAGAAAACACATGCAGGTCATGGGGAGAACGTACAAACTCCGTACAGACAGCACACATATTCGGGATTGAACCCGGGTCCGGCGCTGCATTCGCTGTAAGGCAGCAACTCTACCCCTGCGCCACCGTGAAGGCCCCACTCTGATAAGAGTCGAGATGCTTTGCAGAAAAACAATAAAGCTCTGCACCAGGAGAAGTTTGAAGGAGTAGCTTAAGACTGCAAATAGGCAACAAAACTGGAGAGGTTGTGGGAGACAATGCTAGATCTTTGCAACTTGGCAGACAAAGAGACAGCCATTAACCTTTGATCAAAGGAATCCACACACTCAGAGATGGGGTGAGACAAAGAGTTCTTGAAAAGGATTAGAGAATGAGAATTTTATAGCAAGATAAAACTCAGATTGCAGACAGATCAGATTTATTGGAACAAATAGGTCACAATGCAAGTTAAAATACATGTTGAATGAGGTGGTGGAAGGCGGCTGACCCGCAAACTGGAGGAACTGCACCTCATATTCCTTATGAGCACCTTAGGTAGTTTACAACGGAATGAACATTGAAGTCTCCAATTTTAGGTAACCTCGAACTAACTCCCTCCACACCCCTCTCCTTTCTCCCCCACACCCCTTCTTCACACCCCCCCACCTGGACTACCACCTATTTCAAGATGCCCTTGTATTACGTTTGATTTGTAATAACCATCTGTTGTTGAATAAGATTAACATAAGCAAAAAGTATGTTATGAATGACTAATGAAATACTTGGTACCAATGTAGTTAATAGAATATTTTCATAGAGTAGTATCTAACAAAGGTTGTTTACTGCACAGTATAACAGTCGGCTAATTCTGTTGTGAAGTCAGAGAACTGGTGAGCAGTTTACTGCAGCTATCTCTCCATGATATCATGCAATAAAATCTCGAAGCGAATCTGCGAAGTCCCCACTTTTCATTGTCCATTCATTTCCCTCTAAATTAATTTCTTCCACACTGCAGGTGCTGTCTGTACGGAGTTTGTAGGTTCTCCCTATGACCGCGTAGGTTTTCTCCGAGGGCCCCGGTTCCCTCCCACATCCCAAAGACGTGCGGGTTTGTAGGATAATTGGCTTCTGTAAATTGCATCTAGTGTGTGAAACTAGGATGACATAGAACTAGTGTACGGGTGATCATTGGGCAGCGTGGAATCGGTGGACCAAAGGGCCTGTTTCCACGCTATTTTTCTAAGCTAAAACTAAACCAAGGGGCACAGAGGAGGAGGTGACTGCATTTGCTCAAAGACCAGTGAAAGTATTTTACAGAAGGACTGGAGTAACTCAGCAGATCAAGCAGCATCTCTGAAGAACATGGATAGACGATGTTTTGGTTTGAGACCTTTCGTCTCCTCAACTTCAGAGATGCTGCAAGACCCGCTGAGTTACTCCAGCACTTTGTGTCCTTTGTGAATTAACCAGAATCTGCAGTTCTTCGTTTCTACAATATTTCCCAGATGAGATGAGAGATTGAAGCCTTCAGTGCACCCTGGCCAGTCACCTGACAGCAACAAAAGGGCACTGAGCTCGGACTTGGTTACGAAGCTCCCACAGCTCAGAAGATCCACTGAACAAGCATGTGGATGGAGTTACCTAATCAACTCTGGGGAGATGGACCTCTCTTTGGAGGAGTACTCACCTGCTGGAACCTGGTCAAAGAACATCTCAAATCCACGCCTCATGTTTCGCTTGGGCAACTTACAGCCCAGCGGTACAAACGTTGAATTCTCTCATATCAAGTAACTCCTGCATTCCCCCTCCCCCCCCCCCCCCCCCCCTAGTCACCCTACCAGTTTCACTGTTCGAATCCTTGTATCCCTTGTTATCACACATTCCGCATCCAACAATGGTCCATTGAGCTATCTGTTGTCAGCCCCGATCTGTTCTGGTTTTTTCCCGCCTCCAGATTATTTATCTCCCCCACTATTACTTTCTGTCAGATGAAGGGTTCCGATCCAAAACGCCACCTGTTCTTTATCTCCAGAGACCCAGCTTTTGTGTCTATCTTCTGTATAAACCAGCATCTGCAGTTCCTTCCTACACGTTCCAGAACTGCTCGCCCGGTCCTTACCCGATGGAGTGCTCAAAGCGGTTGTGGGAAGCCCCAGGGTAGACGAAGTAGGCCCCTCCGAGCTGCTTAATGAAGCGGAGTCTCTGGAACTGCGGGGTGTCGATGATGCGGACGAGCAGTGGGTGCATCTCAATATGGCCATGAATCGGATCGTTGAACACCTGCAGGGAAGTCAATGCTCTCTGTTCATCTTTTTAAGTGATCTGTAGGAGTCATTGCCTCAGAAAGATAGCCAGCATCATCAGAGGCCCACACCACCCTGGCCACATCCGTTTCACTCCTGCCATCGGAGTACTGGTACAGGAGCCTGAAAACTGTAACGTCCAGGTTCAGGAGCAGCTACTTCCCTACAACCATCAGGCTATTAAACATTACAACCTCCAAATAAGCTTCAAACTACATAGACGTGGTGGCATTGTTTTTGTCTTTGCACTATTATTGTTTTTTTTATTAGTTATTATGGTGTTTACAAAGTTCTATATTTAAATATCTAAGATAGACACAAGGTGCTGGAGTAACTCAGCGGGTCAGGCAGCATCTTTGGTGAAAACGGATGAACGATGTTTCAGGTCCAGCACCTTCTTTGATATAAACAAACATCTACAGTTTGACCAGGCCCAATAGCAAACCAATCCCCTTCTCACCTAAACCTATGAACCTTTACCTCTTACCCCCTTCCCCCACATTGTGTTTATGTTTCCCATTAAATTAATCTAGGTAATGTATCATTCTCCACACGCTGCCTGGCACGCTGGGTTTTTCCCCCCATCATTTTCCTTTTTTTTGTTCTATCGTGGCTTCTAAGAGAGAGAGAATGGTTCCACATTCCAGAATGAATGGTCCCAATCAGAAATGTCACCTGCCCATTCACTCCTTAGATTCTGCCTGATCCACTGAGTTTGTTCAGCATGCCGTGTTTTGTTCTACATTCTAACAACCGTCTTTCATTCTTCTTACCGTGAAGCAAAGATCTTATTTTCTGTTCCCTTATCAATGACAACACCTTCACCGTTGAACCCCCTTCATTCATAAAGATGGCGTCCAATTGACATGCCCAACCCCCTTTTCTGGGGAGCTGTGAGCCCCTGCCTTTGCCAGGAGCTCTAACCGCACTAGATTAATTGCAGTCTAACAGTCCCTCATTCATGCATGGACACCCACCTTTTAAAAGGTTTTAAACTTCTTTAGACTTTAGATATAGTGTGGAAGCAGCCCCTTTGGCCCACCGAGACCATGCTGACCAGCGATCACCTCGTGCATTTGCACTATCTTACACACTAGCGACAATTTACAAGTTTTTTCACCATAGCCAATTAACCTGCAAACTTCTGTGTCTTTGGAGTGTGGGAGAAACTGGAGCACCCGGAGAAAACCCACGCAGTCACGGAGAAAATAAAAACTTCATGCAGAGAGCACCTGTAATCAGGATCAAAACCAGGCCCCTGGCGCCGTAAGGCAACAACTCTACTGACATGCAACTATCACTTGGGTGCAGTCACAAGATATTTGAAGGCTCTGCATGCCGTCACTTCTCCTGTGACTGCGCCCAAGTGATAACCAACCAAAACCCAGTGATGGTTTAATGCCCCGTCAGAAGTATCATCTTACCTTTGCGTCAATAGGGTTCTGCCAGAGTGTATTAATGCACTTGATCAGTTTTAATCGGTCTCCCAGGACTCTATATCGACAATAAAACAGAAACAATAGTTACCTCCCAGGCAATGCAAAGACTCAGATATACCACAGAGTACATCCCTCACCATCCATTTGGATCAGCAGCACCATTACAAAGCTGGCAAAGCCACCGTCTCACTGCTCCAGGTTCAATCCCGATCTCTGATGCTATGTGGAGTTTGCACATTACCTGTGACCACATGGGCTTCCTCCAGTTGCTCTGATTTCCTCCCACACCCCCAAGACAGACAGGTGGTTACTATAACGTTGATGGGAAAGTAGATTGCATAACGATTGATGTAAATGCGTGCTCGATAGTCAGCACAACTCAGTGGCCCGATCTGCCCGTTTGAACGACTCTTAAGACCATTGTTTCTTTGCTCCCTCTGCACCCCTCTAGTAACTATTTAGGGAATCAAAGCACACCACAGACTTTGAACTATTGGCAATAATTTTTTTAATTGAGATAGAAAAATTAATACAGACGAGAATTCCATCTGTTTTAGACAATAGGTGCAGGAGTAGGCCATTCGGCCCTTCGAGCCACCACCGCCATTCAATGTGATCATGGCTGATCATCCCCAATCAGTACCCCGTTCCTGCCTTCTCCCCATATCCCCTGACTCCGCTATCTTTAAGAGCCCTATCCAGCTCTCTCTTTAAATCATCCTGAGAACCTGCCTCCACCGCCCTCTGAGGCAGAGAATTCCACAGACTCACAACTCCCTGTGAGAAAAGGTGTTTCCTCGTCTCCGTTCTAAATGGCTTACCCCTTATTCTTAAACTGTTGTCCCTGGTTCTGGACTCCCCCAACATCAGGAACATGGTTCCTGCCTCTAGCATGTCCAAACCCTTAACAATCTTATTTGTTTCAATAAGATCTCTCTCATCCTTCTAAACTCCAGAATGTACAAGCCCAGCCGCTCCATTCTCTCAGCATATGACAGTCCCGCCATCCCGGGAATTAACCTTGTAAACCTACGCTGCACCCCCTAAATAGCAAGAATGTCCTTCCACAAATTAGGGGACCAAAACTGCACACAATACTCCATGTGTGGTCTCACTAGGGCTCTGTACAACTGCAGAAGGACCGTTTGCTCCTATAATCGACTCCTCTTGTTATAAAGGCCAACGTGCCATTCGCTTTCTTCACTTTCTTCACTGCATGCTTACTTTCATAGACTGACGTACAAGGACCCCCAGATCCCGTTGTACTTCCCCTTTTCCCAACTTGACGCCATTTAGATAGTAATCTGCATTCCTGTTTTTGCTACCAAAGTGGATAACCTCACATTTATCCGCATTAAACTTCATCTGCCATGCATCTGCCCACTCCCCCAACCTGTCCAAGTCACGCTGCATTCTCATAGCATCCTCCTCACATTTCACACTGCCACCCAGCTTTGAGTCATCTGCAAATTTGCTAATGTTACTTTGAATCCCTTCATCCAAATCATTGATGTATATTGTAAATAGCTGGGGTCCCAGCACCGAGCCTTGTGATACCCCACTAGTCACTGCCTGCCATTCTGAAAGGGACCTGTTAATCCCCACTCTCTGTTTCCTGCCTGCCAACCAAATTTCTATCCATTTCAGCACTCTACCCCAATACCATGTGCCCTCATTTTGCCCACTAATCTCCTATGTAGGACTTTATCAAATGCTTTCTGAAAGTCCAGGTACACTACATCCACTGGCTCTCCCTTGTCCGTTTTCTGATGGAGGAGCTGCACCTCATGTTTCACTTGAGCAACTTACCACACAGCAATATAAATATTGACTCCTCTAGTTTCAAGCAACCCTTGCTTTCCTTTTCCGACCAATCTGACTGTCCTGATTAAATTTTATGTAGGAAGGAACTGCAGATGCTGGTTTAAACCGAAGACCGACACACAAAGCTGGAGTAACTCAGCGGGACAGGCAGCAACTCTGCAGAGAGGGAATGGGTGACGTTTCAGGTCGAGACATTAAATTTTATCTTTGTATATGCTTTGTCATCTTTCCCTAGCTAACAATGATCTTTTCTACATTTTCCATGAACTTCATCCCCTTTGATGTCTCATTTTCACACCTTACCCTTCCATATCCGTCTCCCCCTCTCTCCTGACTATGTCTGAAGAAGGGTATCTACCCGAAACGTCACACATTCCTTCTTATCCATGCTGCCTGTCCCACTGAGTAACTCCAGCTTTTTGTATCTATCTTCGGTGTAAACCGGCATCTGCAGTTCCTTCCTACACTTTCGGGAACCTCTTTGCTGTTCCCAAAGGCCTGAACCAAAAGTTTTGCTTACCTTACACCTGTCTTTTTTAAATCACGTTCTGTCAACATTGGCAAGACATCGCCCGAAAGCTGTGCAGCTAATGAGAGGATTTACAGAAAAATGGAAGTGAAAGCAATATCCAAATAAGAATCATGTCCATGACACATTACCCAGGCAAATATTGCAAACACCCTGTTGATTAGTGTGGTTAGCAAGGAGGACATTACATTTTCAAAACTGAGAATTTAGGCATTACATTTTTCTTTTGTTAATTTTTTTTATTAATTAGAAGCAACTACATAATAAAAAGCAGTTTGTTCGTTGTCGACATAATTAAAAGCATTTTCTTCGTTGTAGGCATACATTATCAGTATTATTTATATTAACAATTGCATAATAATTGTACT
Source organism: Raja brachyura (assembly GCA_963514005.1). Next base: position 27,612,021 of record OY740802.1, read on the forward strand.
TCTATATATTTTTTTTTTCCATTTTTATAAAGATAGAAATTAATAGAGAAAGGTTAAACAAAAAAAGGATAAAAAGTTAAGAATGGAATGTTCTATAGATTATGCATCGTTTGAGATATATCTGCGTTTTATGAAATGTACTTCTTCATCTATTCTTTGATTCAGGTTTCAGTCAGGTTCTCGTGCCGAACCAGTTTGCCCCTTCAAATATTCAATAAATGTGGACCATATTATTTTAAATAGTTCTTGTTTGTCCATTAAGACAAATCTTAATCTTTCCAAATATAGGGTCTCCGACATTTCTGTAGTCCACATTTTGATTGTGGGAGTTATAGGGCCTTTCCAAAATTGTAATATTAATTTTTCCCCAATTATTAAACTATAATCAATAAAAGTTCTTTGATTCGAAGTAATGAGTTGATTTTGTTCTGTTATTCCTAATATTATTAATTTTGAGTCAGGGACCAGTTTGGTATTGACGGCTTCTGAAATTATCTTAAAAATTTCCATCCGAAAGCTGTGCAGCTAATGAGAGTATTTACAGGAAAATGAAAGTGAAAGCAATATCCAAAAAAGAATTGTAAAAGAAGGAACTGCAGATGCTGGAGAATCGAGGGTACACAAAAAGCTGGAGAAACTCAGCGGGTGCAGCAGCATCTAAGGAGCGAAGAAGGTCTGAAGAAGGGTCTCGACCCGAAACGTCGCCTATCTCCTTCGCTCCTTAGATGCTGCTGCACCCGCTGAGTTTCTCCAGCTTTTTGTGTACCATCCAAGTAAGAATCATGACCATGACACATAGCCCAGGCAAATATTACAAACACCCTGTTGATTAGTGTGGATAGCATGGAGGACATTACATTTTCAAAACTGAGAATTTAGGCGTTAAATTTAATGGTAAACTTTTCAACCTATATCTCCAGTTCTGAAGGTACACAAAATGCTGGAGAAACTCAGAGGGTGCAGCAGCATCTAAGGAGCGAAGGAGATAGGCAACGTTTCGGGCCGAAACCCTTCTTCAGACCCTTTCTCCAGTTCTGAAACCCGGTAGTAAACCATGTGTTACCGTGGCGACGCCGTTTCGGCAGCACACACACCGAGTGCGTTGAACATGTCACTAATATTAGACTCGCCACATTTAATATCGAGGCTTTTGATGAAAATGAAAGGTGTCCCGGAATGATCAAAGGGGCGAGAAAAGTCTGAGTGCCCCGCCGTGGCATTCCCAAACACAAGATCATTAATACCAACAAACGTGCAAGGCATTGCACCGAAACGATAAATGATGTTTCCAAGTGCTTGCTTCCCTGCTTGCCTTTGCCATGTGTTTGAACTCTTCCGATGAAAATTGCAGGGAAAGGTTGGGATATACAGCAATAACAAGGAACTGCGGATGCTGGTTTATACCAAAGATAGACAACAAAGTCAGACAGCATCACTGGAGAACATAGATAGACCAGTCCAGCTTCCCCCCCCCCCCCCCCGCCCCCCCAAAAAAGCCGGCACGGGTGGGAAGGGTTTGCACGATTCTCTGGTTCCATACTTGCCTCTAAATAGCTGCTCGAACTTTCCCAAGCCTTGCACCCGCAGGAAGAGGCAAACATCCTCTACGGCCCATTCCAGGTAATTCGATTTATTCGGCTGCAAAACTCCCCGCTTGGGGCTGCCTCTGTCAGGGCTGAAGGATCTCCGTCTCTTGCTGCTTTCGCCCAGGTTCATCTTGCTCTGAATCTCCGCTGCCAGAGCTGCGCCTGCTCGTCGCCTCTGATTGACAGTTGTGGAAAGCAAAGATCATGGTGGAATATCCCGGGAATCCGGGCCCCGCTCGCTGTCAATCAAACCCAGACACCTCCCATTTAAAGGCCCAACGTACCCATTGCAAAAGCACTCGACAGAAGGTCAGAGTTCAGCACTAAACCCGCTGCCTCAAGTATTTATGTTTAAGAAGGAACTGCAGATGCTGGAAAATCGAAGGTAGACAAAAATGCTGGAGAAACTCAGCGGGTGAGGCAGCACATATGGAGCGAAGGAAATAATCAACGTTTCGGGCCGAAACCCTTCTTCAGACCAAAGATCCTATAGTGAGGAAGATAGTCCACTTGACGAAAAAGACGTAGTAGGGTCATGGGCAGAGTCATGGGTAATCTTCAGTCCCATTACCGTAACCGGCTTCCATCTCAGCACCAAAGATCCCATAGCAAAGATACTAATGCGGAGGCGGAGACGGAAGCCGGTTACGGAAACATCTTTGTAAAAATCAAAGATCTTTGGTAAAAATCTTCTCATTTTCTTTCTGCCTCTCTGCCTCACAATAAAAAACAAAAAGATGCCAATATTCTTTCCACAGCATGTGGGGAGTCTGGCCGAGATCAGCACGGCTGGGATGCCAGGGTAAAGTCAGGGCTGCCAACATTCGGTGAGAGAGTGGGAAATTGCAAGAGAGCATAGTGACGGGGGGGGGGGGGGGGGGGGGGGGAGGGGGGACAGTGTGGGAGGGGGGCACACCACTCCCATGGTAGGGAGCTTTAGCATTTTTCAGCTTGAAATTGTGCAATCTGGTACATAATGTAGCGAGTCTTTTAATGCAACATTTATGCTTTAAATTGGATTATGTATGAATAAGGTTAAGCTGAATTACGTTCCTAATTACATTCCACAGTAGAGCCAGGCTCTGATTAACAGGTGCACCACATGAATTACTATATTCATGTATGGAAATCAGATTATAATTCATGCTGTTATGCATATATATATACAGAAAAAAACAGAGAATCATAGCAAGAGTTGGACTTCCATCACTGTTCTGCACAAATAAATTAATCAACCTTACCCTTTGACTATAGAAACAAGACGAAAATAATGCCATATATTAGTAAGATCAAATGAGAACTTACCAGTTTGAAATTTGATCTTTATTTTAGGACGCGTTACGATGAGGGATTATGTGAAGAACTTGCCAGCATGCATGCGCATCAATCTTCAAAGCAGCGGTGTGAAATCACAGATAACAGTTGTTGAACTGACGATAGTAAGATTCGAGAAACTAGAACTGCCAGCTGATCTTTATGAGAGAGGGTTGGGAGCGGAGGGCACGTAATCCCTCATCGTAACTCCTCATAAAATAAAGATCAAACTTCAAACTGGTAAATTCTCGTTTATTCTTACTATTTTACTTCAAAGCTCTGTGATTTCATGCTGTGGAAACGAGTCCATGCGTCACACACTGCATAAATTGACCAGGGTTGAGTGAAATTTAAGTATCCCAGCCCATCAGGAGGAATTAAAAAATAGAGCCTAAAAATAGTGTTGGCAAATACCCCCGGTCTGGCAATGGGTTGTTATAACACATTTGGAAATTCGTTTGTTTGACTGTCCTGCAGCCGCTAGGATGAGGTCCAGCAAAACATCCATAACCCTCGCTGCTGATGGAGTAGGATTTGAAAACATCAGTGTTCACTCCTGCACAAACCAGAACCCGTTAAATCACCTGGGGATAGTCTATACTGATAGCTGTGTATGAGGTTTTGTAATTAACAAACATTGCTAGTTCAGAGCCTTTAAGGCTTTAGATGACATAATGACTGTATAGATGTGTGACCACACAGACAACCAAAGGTCCATGGGGTATGCCATGAAACTAGTTTGAGACCTGACGCCCCCGGTCTACTTTGCAAGGCTAAGTCGTGAACAAAAGTATCATATTATTTGCAGCTGTAACCATCCTGTCCAGTCATAGCTTATGCGACGACTGGACTCGTTGCACTGAACCCAGCGCCATGAGGATAACTTTGTAAGTGATTTAGACCAAGGACAGGAATGTAGCTGGAGCCCACCGGCGACGCAGCGTCAGCAGGACATAACATCCCATATCTCCGAGTACCTGGGCCTGGGGGAATTTTGAGTTGAAGATACCCTTCATAAATCTGGATATCAGAGCAGGAAGTATGATGACAAGGCACTTTAGACACAATTTATATAGCACTAAAACTCGCAAAATACATCTCTCGTAAAATACAGCTTTGAGAGGAAACCCAAGACATCGGTTATATGCACCAACACGGTACAAGCGGGGCTGAAGGCAGAAATTCTGCCTATGCAGCACTGCGCATGCGCATCAGTCTATTGCGCATGCGCAGCGCAAGTTTCTTGGAGGGGTTTACAAATATGGTTTGTCGTGTACCAATGATGTGGTAAGTACATTTCTTGGTGATGTTTTTAAATATCGTATTTTCCGGGGTGTGGGGGTGTGGGGGTGGGGGGAGAGCTCCTTTCCAAGCATTTGGGGAGTCTGGCACGGGGTAAAGTTGGGGGGAGGGCACAAATGTTATGAAGGAGGGGATTGGGATAATGCCACTTGCGACGCTCCTTGCATAGAGGCGTGGAATGCCACCGCATTGAGGCCGGGGGGAAGGGGTGGGGTGGAGAGAGAAGTAGCTTTGGTGGCTGAGCGGCCGCCGGGCCGGACAGCGGAACCAGCCACCAACTTAGCTCCTTCTGCCAGTCCCCACTCACCTCTGGCAGCTCTCCGTCTAAAAACCTCTCTCCTGCCGCTCGCTGGCCTCACTCATGTCCTTAAATTCCGACAGCGCAATTGAGGTTACTCGGCTGTGGGAATTTAAGGATTTGCAGGAAGCCGCTGACATGAGCGAAGTCTGCGAATGGCAGGTGACAGGTGTTCCGACGGAGAGCAGTGCCAAAGGTGAGCGGGCCAGCAGAAGGCGCTGAAGTGGCGGCCAGTTCTGCTGTCGGGTCCCGGTGGCCGCTCGCAGCTACCCGAGCTGCTTATATCCCCAGCTACAGTGCGTGGCTTTGCGCCCGGAGAGCTGCAGTAGCAGTAAGTGAGTGAGTTACTGGCAGTATCTCTGACACCCTCCTTCTCAACACTCGTGCCCTCACCACAACTTTACCCCTGGCACAGACTGTCCACACGCTTTGAAAGGAACTGTTCCCCCAATTGGTCCCTTGAACAAGTGTTGTCATTCAATAAGATGTCAACTGATTCAACTATTCCCTGTACTCCCATTTTTCCCATCATCTCTCCATCTGCCATCACCCTTCATCCCTCCCCCCCCACATTCAGTAATTCAGAATAAAGGAGACTAGGAAGCCTTGGGCAAATTGAATTGTCACTGTTTTTTTTTGTTCTTTTTAACGGAGAGAACAATCTGCGCATGCGCGGTTTACTTTTTTTAAAGCCGACTGAGTGCCTACCCTGAGTAATCACTCACTGCACATGCCTGGTACCGTGTCATACGATATGTTGGACTGTAAACAGGACACTTACATTTCTTGATATAGGAGATGTATTGTTTCTTGGTACTATCTCTTCAGGCCGCAGTGATTACATCCACCGTACAACCTGACAGTCCGTACCCCAGGAAAGGTCTTCTCATAGTCTACAACCCAACAATATTATTCGCTCATGCAGAGGATGGTTCTCCCCAGTCACAGGTAAACCAGCAGATTTCTGCATTTGGGAACAGCCATAAAAGGCTCTGTTATCATTTGCAGTATGAGTGGACCCAATGGCTGTGTAGGCCAGTCAGGCACAATCAAAGCCCGAGGCGGAATCTTGCTGGTTTTTGAGCAAGCACCGACTGATGAGGCAAAATGGAGGAAAGACATAACGAACATTCCTCCCCAGTGTAGCGAGAATGCATCCATCGCCACTGCCCCTGTGAATGGCCGCCATGCCAGATATTTTTGCAAGATTATTTTGGTGTTCCATCAATCCACAATGTCATTAAATACTTTGTGATCCAACATCCATTCTGTGTTGTCATTGATTTACTTGTGGATACACCAGCGCCAAATGAAGTTAGGTAAACTATCACTGGATATTGACTTGATTGAACCCATGGGATTAATATATGCCACCACCGTAGTGTGTTAACTTGTAGGAGAGCATGCAGATATGCATATTCGCACAATAACCTTTAACCCATAGAATGCACCTAGTGATTTTAGGTAGTTGATACCAAATAACTGAGGGATTAGGAACTCATGCACATCCGATCCGCATCTGTGACTAGAGATGGAATAGTAATTTCCCATCTTTGAGCACTAGCATCAGTTTATAACATAACTGAAGGTTAAATGACCAAAGTACTGGAGCAATGCTGAATACTGTTTGTCCATCATTTGACTTATAACTTTCAGAATGATGGCAGTCAACTAACAATCAACTAACAAATTAAAGCAAACTAAAAAAAGCATGTTTCCTTTCCTGACTGTACCTTATAAGTACTTTAACGCTGTTCACAGAGCAAAGGGATATTAATCTCAAGAATCAAAATGGGGAAAGTGGGGGCAATTTTGCTTAAATGGTAATTCTAAGCCCATTCAGATCTGCAAAGAGTCAGAATTATACAACATGTACAGGGCTGGCCCAATTTGTCCATACTGATCAAGTTGGCATTCTGCGTGCCCAGGGACTGGCTGCAGTTCCCAGATCAGCTCGCGTCCCAGGGACTGGCTGCAGTTTCCAGGTCGGCTCGCCTGCCCCAACCCCGCGAAAATGAATTGGAAAAAAATCCGGGTTTTTCGGGTGTACGGATGGTTGGCCTCATTGTGGTCTCCCCCAAATGTTTTACAACTGATTAACCTGGTTAGTTCCATCTCTGGCTGTTGTCGGCGGCTGCACATCCGACCAAGAGAGAAGAGAAGAAACACGACGTCACTCACAGCCGTCAACCAATATGCTTCCCCAGACCGCACAGATCGCTGTCATGTGGTGCATTGAGACAATGCACCACATGACAAACTGTGCAGAGACTGAAGATAGCGTGAGAATTCTGTCATCAGCGTGAGAATTGGCTGAAATGCGTGACTCTCACACTCAAAGGCTGAGGGTTGGCAGCCCTGTCTAAGGCCGGATGTGACAACACACACACAGGGAGTCACATACTCAAAGGAACAGCTCAACAGACCCGGGCCAGACACTGACCACGGACGAGCAGGATGTCTCTCACTCACCAAAGCATTATAAAGCAATAAAAACGACAAAATAATCTTAGCTTTTAACAAAAGAACAATAAATACAAGTACTTCATTGTTTGAAAGCAATATTTTCTTACCTAGAAGAATCAAAGCTGGAAAAAACAGAGGAAATGAAGGTTCACTGCTTCACTGGGCTGTTTATGCATAATGACCTATGACCTGGACATGCGCACTTGGTGGATCATGACAACTTGTAAACAGAGGAAAATGGACCCAAACACAATGGAGCAATGTTTCCATTGAGCATAGATACAGTAGGCACAAAGTGCTGGAGTAACCCAGCAGCTCAGGCAGCATCTCTGATGAAAACGATCGTTGACCTGTTGCAGGCACGTGCCGTGAGTAATTACTTAGGGTAGGCAGTCAGTCGGCTTTAAAAAAAAATCTTAAACCACGCATGCGCAGATTGTTCTCCTCTCCGTAAAAATAAAACATAAAAATAAAGAAAGTAACAAATCAATTTGCCTAAGGCTTCCAAATCTCCTTCATTCTGAATTACTGAATGGGTGGGGGGTGGAGGGTGACGGCAGGTGGACAGATGGTTGGAAAAACGGGAGCACACCGGAACAAGTTGAATCAGTTGTGATCTTATTGAATGACAATAATGAATGAATGAATGAATATGTTTTTACTAATACTAATTCAAGGGACCAATTGGGGGGAGAGCTCCTTTCACAGCGTGGAGAGTCTGGCCAGGGGTAAAGTTGTGGGGAGGGAGGAACATTGAGAAGGAGGGGGTCGGGGATCATACTAGTAACCCACTCACTCAACGCTGGCGCGGAGCCAGCGCATTGCGGACAGGGAGGGAAGCAGCTCATGTGGCTGCGAGCGGCCGTCGGGACCGGACAGCAGAACTGGCCGCCACATCAGCGCCTTCTGCCGGCCCGCTCACCTCTGCCAGTGCTCTCTGTCTGAACATGTCTCACCTGCCGCTCGCCGGCTTCACTCATGTCAGCCGCTGCCCGCAAATCCTTAAATTCCCACAGCCTAGTAACCTCAGTTGGTCCCTTGATCGCGCTGTCGGAATTTAAGGATTTGCGGAAAGCGGCTGACATGAGTGAGGCCGGCGAGCGGCAGGAGAGAGATTTTCAGCCGGAGAGCACTGCCAGAGGTGAGCGGGGGCCAGCAGAACGTGCTGTCCATGCCCGGCGGCCGCTCGCAGCCACCTGAGCTACTTCTCACCCGGCCACATGAGCCCCGACCCTCTCCTTCTCAACACTCCTGCCCTCCCCGCAACGTTACCCCGGGCCACTCCCCACAGGCTGTGAAAAGAACTCTTTCTCCCACCCCCCCCCCCCCCCCATACCCCACCACGGGAAATACGGTATTTAAAAACATATAGCACCAAGAAATGTACTTATCACATTATCGGTACACGAACTCCATTCTTCTCTCTTTGTTTCCTAAGATGCTCTTAAGATAATGGCAATTCATGTTTGAAAAACCCGCCAAGAAACTTGCGCTGCGCATGCGCAGTACTGCAAAGGCAGAATTTCAGTTGCCTTCAGCTCTCCCTGTCATTGACGGCTTGAAGCCGCACCGACGGCACGTGAGCTGCACATACATTCGCATGTTACAAGTACTGCGGATGAAAGGCACGGAGAATTATGCCTACCTAAGAGATCGATCTCTTAGATAGGCATATTTCTCCCATGCCTTTACCATTTATATATAATAATTACCATTTTATAATTTTAGTCAGGGTCGGCAGTGCCTACCTTGCCTACCCTGACAGCACCTGCCTGACCTGTTGTGTCAGGAGTCTTCTTCAGAAACATTATATCCATCTTTGGTACATACCAGCATCTGCTTTTCTTTATTTCTACATATGGTTAGGTGACATTTTGGAACCTTTCAGACTCCCGACCCAAAACGTCACCTGTCCATGTCATAAATGACAAGAGCAGAATTAGGCCATTCGACCCACCCAGTCTACTCTGCCATTCAAACATGGCTCATCTACCTCTCCTTCCTAACACTATTCTCCCCATAACCCCTGACACCCATACTAATCATGAATCTATCTATCTCTGGTTTAACAAAATCCATTTCCTTGGCCTCAACAACCTTCTGTGGCAAAGAATTCCACCCACCCGGATAAATGCCAATAAAAGTTAAGAAATTGCCAGTATAGTAAAGTAAAAACTGTCTCTACGAGTGGAAGTGAAGAAGAAAGCTGAATCTCTACGATTGAGATTAGAGCTTGGAATCCTGGAACAAAGAATCTGCCAGTCGCAGGCAAATCGACACGGTGAATCTGTGCCATCTGAAGAACGAAGACGCAAGACTTCGAAAGCCAATCACAGGGATTCACGAGTAAGAACGACGACATTGTCATATATAGAACAGTATTTTCATTAAAAGCTAAGAGCTTTAAAGTTTAGTGCTGAAGAAAACAATAGGAAAGCTGTTTATAGAAGGCTTAAAGATAAGCTACAAGCACCAGAACAGGTGGTGACCTTAAAAATCTCAAATGTAATGATGTTTTGAATTGCAAGCTTAGTTGTGCTGTTGTACAATTGTTTACCATAGAATTAATGATGTTTTGAAATATAGCACAGTTTCTTTTGAATTCCTGCTGATGTTTTGAAGAACATAAGGATACATTTAATCCAAGCAAGTATGTTTAAAGAACAGCCACAGGAGGGCGCAGAAGAGCCGGATTCGAGAAGATGGGGAAAAAGGACCATTGTAGCGGCACCTGCTGGTGCCTTTTGGTAATCGAACCCTCCGAACGATTGGCTACCTCAGTCACGTGGGCGTGGGGAGGGTTTTTTTCGCGCGCGTTTGGGCAAACCCATTCATTTTGATCACCACCCTTGTGGTAGCAACATCGTTATTTAGCCGTCTATAGACGCTCGTTGTTTTTTGTTTAACTTTCGCAATAAAGTTCTTTGAAAATCAACCTGCTAAATCTGCTAAACCATCGAACTTTCCGAAAAAGGCCAAACTATGTTCCTGGATAAATACCAGAAGGCAAGAAACAAGTCATGGAAACAGGTTCGCAATCAATTGAAAACCAGAGGGAACTCATGAAATCAGATAAGAATGATAACAAAGTACAATCTAATCTGGATCAATTGATGAACCTCTGTCATGAGGTCGGGGATAACCACAACTTAATACTGGGGTTACCACTGCATGAGAAGAACAAGAAAGGCAAAATTAGTAGTTTCAAGAGAAAACTGAATTTTTCTATGGTATCGTAGAAAACGTGAAGTGGTTATCTGAAATTGGACCACAAACTACGTGCTCTACAGTGGGAAGAGCTATGCAACAAAGTGTTGTAACTACAGAAGAAATTAGACCTGAAGACAGGGTCTCAAATGTTCTGTAGCCAGTGCATCTTCAAGGGTCTCTGCTCATATGGAAGTTGGTAGATTTAGCTGTTCTCTCGCAACAAGCTGTCGCCTTGAAGAAAAAGCATGCGATTGAAGCACAGGATGAACACTTGAGACGAGAGGAGAAACAGATGAAGAGAAAGGAAGAACAGATGAAGAGAGAGGCTGAGGCACATGTGGAACAGATGAAGAGAAAGGCTGAGGCACGTAGAGAACAGATGAAGAGAGAGGCTGAGGAACGAAGGGGGCTGTTGAAAAGAGAGAAGGAACAGTGGAACTAGATACGAAGTTGGCAGTGGCCAGGACGAGGATGGATATATTTGAGGGCCAAGGTTCAAGATCAGCTCGAGAGTATCTCAGAAGAAGAGTTCCTTAGTCGAAGAAGGTGAGTATAGGTACGCAGAACACTGTTAACACTACTCCCTCTGTGCCCAATGAAGGATTTCAACGTGAATTCTGTGACTTGATGAAGAACCAAAATGAAATTACTAAGCTCAACAAAATATCTCTTCTTCCTTGCCTCCAAGAGAAATTCCTGTTTTTGCCAGCGATCCTTTGCAGTATGAAGCTTTCGTTATAGCATTTGAGGGAGTGGAAAGAAAAACTACTAATGGGAAAGATTGCTTGCACTTTTTGGAGCAAAACACAAGCGGATATTCAAAGCAACCTGTTCACAGTTACTGACATTTGCCTTCAGCTGTGGGCTATCAAAGGGAAAGAAATGCGCTTAAAGAGCATTTTGGTAACAAACACAAGATTGCTAATGCATACAAGAAAAAGGCCTTTGTTTGGTCAGTTATCAAGGCAGAGGATGTGAAGGCATTGCATGAGTTTTCGATGTTTCTTAGAGGATGTTGCAACGCAATGGAAAATCTCAACCATATGGAATAAATCAATGTTGCTGCTATTATGAAGACTACCCTTCTAAAATTGCCCTAAATGCTTAGAGTAAAGTGGAGGGATAGGGCAGGTCAGATATGGGAAAACCATAGCGGTGGAGCCAAGTTTCCTGACCTGGTGAATTTCATGAAGTACAAAGTTCTGTTTTGCGCAGAAAGCTTGATGAAAAGACTGAACATTACAGAACAAAAGACGAGGATTCTCCTGCGTGCCATAAATGAAGAGAAGTCTATATCTAGTCATCATATCATAGGTTTGGAAATATCTAGTCTGGATAAAGACAATTTTATACAACTATCTGATGTGTTTACACATAAGACCATGCCTATTTCTCATCTAAACATACCCAAGCAGGAAGACATGAGACAATGGCCTTACTTGAAGAATATCAAGATTCCTAAAATAGAATCTGACATCAACCTACTCATCGGAAGAAATGCTTCGAAGGTATTGGAGCCTAGAGAGTTGGTTAACAGTCAAGGGGACGGACCATTTGCTGCGAGGACCCTACTCGGATGGGTTATTTATGGTCCCTTGAGAAGGAACAACAAAAGCAGGGATGAGAATAACTACCCTGCTGCTGCTGCTGTCAATCGAATATATACCGTAAATTTAGAGGAGATACTGATCAAGCAATACAATCACGACTTCAATGTAAGAACCAGCAGGGAATCAGATGAGATGTGCGGAGAAGATGTAAAGTTCTTGGATATTATGAAACACTCAGTGAAGATGATAGATAGACACTATTGTCTAGGCTTACCTTTCAAACAAGTGTTAGTCTGCCGAATAACCGTTGCATTGCTGAGCAGCGCATTCAGAACCTGAAACGCAGGTTTGGCAAGAATAAGAAATTTCATGATGAATATAAATCTTTCTCAAAAAAAAAGATTGACATTGATTATGCTGAAATGGTACCAGTGGACCAGCTGAATTGAAGTGATGGAGAGCTCTGATACATCCCCCACCATGGGATGTATCACTCAAGGAAATGGACTTTGAGGGTGATCTTTAACCGTGGGGCAGTCTTCAAAGGAACATCACTTAACTGTCAACTGCTGCAGGGTCCAGACCTTACCAACTCACTCATTCGAGTTCTCATCAGACAAGATTCAGACAAGAACCGGTTGCTTTGATGGCTGATATTAAAGCAATCTTTCATCGTCAAAGTATCAGAAAAGCATATTGACTATCTGCTATTCCTGTGGTGGACTGAGGGTGATGCACAGCAAGATCTTGTTGAATACTGGATGAAGGTACATTCCTTTGGAGCAGTGTCATCACCAAGTTGTGCAAACTTTGCATTAAGGAAGACTGCTGAGGAAAACAAAGCTCACTTTCCAGAAGAGGTGACAAATACAGTAAAAGACAACTTCTATGTGGATGATTGGTTAAAATCCATGTGTTCAGAACCAGAAAATTCAAATGGTAGCATACCTGACTTCCTTCTGCCAAAAGGGAGGATTCATGCTATCGAAGTGGATCAGCAACAGCCGTGCTGTATTGGAAACCATTCCACCAGATAACAGAGCCAAGGAGACCAGGGAATTGGATTTGGACAAAGACAATCTTCCTATGGAAAGAGCACTGGGATTGCATTGGTGTGTTGAAATAGATGTGTTCAAGTTCAGAATCTTGATTCAGGAGTGACCATATACTAGACTGGCCATCCTATCCATGGTTGGTTCTGTATACGACCCTTTGGGATTTCTTGCACCATTTACTCTGCCGGTCAAGTTGATTATGCAAGAGCTCTGTAAGAAAAAACTTGGATGGGATGAGAGTATAACGCAAACCTTCTCTCAGCGATGGCAGAGTGGTTAGCAGATCTCGACAAGATATCAGAATTCAAAGTGGACCGTTGCATGAAGTCTGCAAACTTTGGCCAAATCAGATATGCACAACTGCACCACTTTTCAGACTCAAGTGAAAGTGGTTATGGTACTGTTTCATATCTAATACTGGAAAATGATAACAAAGAAGTACATGTTGCATTTGTAATGGGAAAAGCCAGAGTGGCACCATTAAAGCAAATGACGATTCCCAGATTGGAGCTTACAGTGTTTGCTGTCCGAATTGAATGGAATTATAGCTTTAGCTGGAGAAATCCATCTTCTGGACTGATAGCACAATAGTGCTTAAGTACATTCAAAAATGAAAACAAACGCTTTCTGGGGTCTGAAGAAGGGTTTTGGGCCTATCTCCTTCGCTCCTTAGATGCTGCTGCACCCGCTGAGTTACTCCAGCCTTTTGTGTACCCTCGCTTTCAAACATTTGTAGCAAACAGAATCTCTTATGTAAGAGGTGCTACTAATGTATCACAGTGGAGATACGTTAACACAAAGGTAAATATAGAAACATAGAAATTAGGTGCAGGAGTAGGCCATTCGGCCCTTCGAGCCTGCACCGCCATTCAATATGATCATGGCTGATCATCCAACTCAGTATCCCGTACCTGCCTTCTCTCCATACCCTCTGATCCCCTTAGCCACAAGGGCCACATCTAACTCCCTCTTAAATATAGCCAATGAACTGGCCTCAACTACCCTCTGTGGCAGAGAGTTCCAGAGACCCACCACTCTCTGTGTGAAAAACGTCCTTCTCATCTCGGTCCTAAAGGATTTCCCCCTTATCCTTAAGCTGTGACCCCTTGTCCTGGACCACCCCAACATCGGGAACAATCTTCCTGCATCTAGCCTGTCCAACCCCTTAAGAATTTTGTAAATTTCTATAAGACCTAAATCCTGCGGACGAAGCCTCTGGAGGACAAATAGCACACCGCTTGTTAAGCAATAACAGATGGATCATGGGAACGGAATTTTTCTGTAAGCCAGACAGAGAATGCCCAAAGCTTAACCTGGAAATTTTAGCTAATGATCCAGAAATTAAGCAAGACATCACAGTGAATGTTATTGTCGAGGATCCATTAGACCCAACAAACCATTTAATTACCCATTTCTCATCAGAATCTGAAGACTGTGGTGGCTTGGTTTCTTAAACTAAGGACAATGTTCTTGCTGTTGGCTCGAAAAAGAAAGGAGATTGCTGAAAGTATCTTTGAAAATGATCCTGGCGAACTAGAGGAAAAGGTTGATTAAAAAATGCAAGTCTTTAAAGCATCTTATCGTGGACAATGTTTATGTCCTGATGATCTTCTCCAGGCAGAAAACGCTGTTATCTCTTTCTGTCAAAGACAAAAATTCAAAGAAGATTTATCAACATTAGAAGCTGATGTAGATGGTGTTAAAAGAAGCAGTCATTTGTACAAGCTAGATGCCTGAAGAGGCTAAGCATCCTATTATTCTCTCGAAGGATTTTCACATTTCTCCACTACTGTTACGACATATTCATGAACAGCTTGGACATGGAGGAAGAAATTATATGCTGTCGAAACTTCGTAAAAAATACTGGATTATCAAAGCTAACTCTACTGCAAAAAAGGTCATAAAAGATTGTTTTAGGTGTAGACGACAGCGTGGACGAGTTGGAGAACATAAAATGGCAGACTTACCTCTGGAGAAGAGGATTCTACCTGATAAGTCTCCATTTACGGATGTAGGAGCAGACTACTTCAGTCCTATAGAGGTCAAGAGAGACAAAGTCTTGTAAAAAGCTACGGTGTAATCTTCACTTGCCTGGCAAGCAAAGCAGTACATCTTGAAGTTGCATCTACACTTGCACAGACTCCTGCATTCATGCATTACAAAGATTCATCTGTCGATGAGGTCATGTTTAATCTTTAAGATCAGATAATAGTACAAATTTTAGTATAATGGACACGAGAATACTTGCCTCTAATCCAAGAACGACAAAGATGGTCTATGGTTAGAATAAATTTTATTCCATTTGATATCGTTTTGGTGGTTGATTCAACAACACCACGAGGTTCCTGGCTGATGGGCAGAATATTGAATGAATGAGTTTATTGGCCAAGTATATTCACATACAAGGAATTTGCCTGGTGCTCCACCCACTAGAGACAACATGACATACAATGACAGTTAGGAATGACACATAAAACATTAAACATTAATAATAAAATATTCTCGATTAAACATGTGAAATAAATAAAATACAAGAGCAAAAGGAGGCTACAGACTTTTGGTTATTGAGCACAGGTACTACTCGAGGGAAAAAAAGCTGTTTTTATGTCTGGCTGTGGCTGGTTTGACAGTCCGGAGTCACCTTCCAGAGGGAAGTGATTCAAAGAGTTTGTGGCCAGGGTGAGAGGGGTCAGAAATGGTCTTAGCCGCTCACTTCCTGGCCCTTGCAGTGTACAGTTCGTCAATGGAGGGAAGGTTGCAGCCAATAACCTTCTCAACTGATCGGACAATTCGCTGCAGCCTCCGGATATTAGAGATCATACTAGAGATAATATTGGAGAGCATACCAGACGCTAAAGGTTTGGTGCATACAGTACGACTTCAGACTAAGAACATCTTGGTAAGACCGATAACCAAGATATGTCTGCTCCTAAAAGCCGAAGAAGAAGATTAAAAAATCGCTAAAGAAGTTTGTATGCTTACATATAGTGCATATTTCTTTTGTTTTTTGATATATGTTAAGCTTTTATAGCTCCTTTTAGTCTATTGGTAATTGCTTCGTTTATGCATAGAACAATTAGGGGTCGGTATGTAGGAGCCATTTATGCTTAAGTTAGTTACTGTTAATATATTATAGCCATGTCTAGATATTTTCTTTTTTGTTATGCTTGTGGGTGGGATTTGATACGTAGAAGGGGGTGTCTACATCTGAGGAGGCTAGCGTAGCCACAGAGATTGGGAGTCAGTTTAGCCTCGAGGGATGGTTGAGACAACAGTTTTTACCACACTCTCACACGACTCTATATGACATGACACGGATGAAACAGTTAGTAAGAATGAAAAGTTACAATTTGTATTGGAATAAGAAATACTGAATATGAATCATTTCTTTGTTTGTACTACTTCAATAAAAGACCAATTAATCGAGAAACGATTGGAAGATTCATTTTTGTTATCTGCGAGAGCATAAGCTATATCTCTTTTACATCCCCGAGTAGTAATGGCAATCAAAAGTTGGACATTGGAAAGTTAAGAAATTGCCATCACACTACGTTTCATGTGAACAAAAAGGTTCTCATTGACCCAGATAAAGTCCACTATGTTTAATTCCCACTAACTCACTTATCTCAAACCAATAAACTTGCAGCTAGGGCTCTGTCAAAGTCAGGAATGGTTTGTTTAAACTTTGCCCTTACAGCTTATTTGTTTCTATCTCTTCTGCTTTGCATGATCCATAATTTGCAAAATTTGCAATTTGCACAATGTTTGTGCCGAACATGATGTCAAGTTAAACTGATCTTATCAGCCAAAATATGATCGATGTTTCCCTATTCCCTGCATTTCCATGTACCTATCTAAAAGTTAAACGACACTATCGTATCAGCCTCCACCACATCTGGCAATGAGTTCCAGACCCCACCACTCTCTGTGTTAAAATAACTTAAAATAATCATAGAGTTATACCGCACGGAAACAGGGCTTTGGCCGAACGCGCATGCCGAATATGCCCTGTCTATCTATGCTAGTCCTACCTGCCCACATTTGGCACAGATCCTTCTAAATCTATAGAGAAAGATTTCTATGATCTAGAGTTTTTAAAGAAATGAAACAAATTGGCTATAGTTTGAAGGGTGTGTAAAAGTGGACGTGTCATATGATTATTAGCTCTCATCTGACAGATCAAGCAAAACACAAAGTGCTGGAGTAACTCAGCAGGTCAGGCTGTATTGCTGGCAGTACCTCTTGCCTGATGAGAGTGAAAGAAAAGGGAGTGACTAGGGTGTGACTCGTTCTTGATTATGCTGGTGATCTTGCCAAGGCAACCAGTCTGCTTCCTATTGAAGATAGACACAAAATACTGGAGTAACTTAGCAGGTCAGGCAGCATCTCTGGAGAGAAGGAATGGGTGATGTTTCGGCTTGCGACCCTTCTTCACACTAACCTGAAACATCACCCATTCTTTCTCTCCAGCTGAGTTACTCCAGTTTTTTGTGTCTATCTTCGGTGTAAACCAGCATCTGCAGTTCCTTCCTACACATTTGGCCTTTTCCCAGTCATTCAGTACATTTCACACCTATTCATCTACATTAATCTGTTGCCGTCTCATGTTGTCCTTGTTGCATCAGCGTTTCTCAGTTCAGAGTTTCAATACGTCTCTCAACTTGTATCATCTAGATTTCTGCCAACTCAGCACATTGTCTTATCTGACCGCAACCTGGTCCATTTACGATCGTTTGGTCAGATATCCCAGACTGTCGTTTATAAGTCTTAGGAGCAGAATTACGCCATCAGTTCATCGAGTCTACTCCGCCATTCAATCATGGCTGGTCTATCTTTCCCTCTTAACCCTATTCTCCTATCTTCTCCTCATAACCTTTGACACCCTTACTAATAAAGTCCTTTCAATCTCCACTTTAAAAATACCGAATGACGGCCTCCATAGCCGTATGTTGCAATGAATTCTACAGATGCACATCCTGAACTAAATAAATTCCTCCTCATGTCCATTCCAAAGGTACATACCTTTCTTTTGAGGCTGTGTCCTCCAGTCCTAGATTCTCCCACTAGTGGAAACATCCTCTGCACACCCACCCTATTCAGGTCTTTCACTATTCGGTAAGTAGCATGGTCACGTTATATGGATGTCTGTCCCAGTACTGCACAAATAGGCAGAGTAAGACACAGAATGCTGGAATAACTCATTGGGTCAAGCAACATATCAGGTAGACGTAGATAGGTGATATTTCGGGTTGGGGGTCATTCTTCAAACAGCTGGAGGGCATATGTGAGCTTTACGTTAATACTTCTTTGTTTTCAAAGTCTTCCAGCTTTCTTTACCGCTCACCCCTGCAATCAGTCTGAAGAATCCCAGATCCAAAATATCACATATCCATGTTCTCCAGAGGTGCTGTCTGACCCACTGAGTTACTCCAGCATTTGCTGTCTTTCCTTTACGTTAATACTCCTCACTTGTTCCTATACCTTCTCCTTCACCTCCAACCAGGGACCCCAGTAGCCCTACCAGGTGAGACAGAGGTTCACATGCACCTCCTCTCACCTCACCTAATGCGTTTGGTGCTTCCGATGTGGCTTCCTTTGCATTGGCGTGGCTTAGCTGAGGTAGGATGAGTGCTGTGCAGGTCGGGTCACACACCTGATGATTGCAAGAAAGCAGCTGTGCCTTACCTGGTGTGGAGGCTTCTGTACCTCCTGCCCAACGGTAGCAGCAAGATGAGGGCATGGCAAAGATAGTGGGATGCTTGGTGATAGATGCCACATTTGTGAGATACTTTTGATGCCATTACATCAGGATAACATCACTTCCAGGAGACAGATAGGGTTTTAATGACATATAAACAAGAAATGGTGGAAATACTCTGCAGGTCGGACAGTATATGTGGAGAAATATGTATTTCAGGTCCATGATATAACACCAAGTCAAAAGTGTTTGTCATATATAACAAAACAGGAAATTTCCCACAATTTCTGCCTTGACACTTGGATGGGTACATGGTCTGACCTGCCCACACTTGGCCCATAACCCTCTAAACTGGTTCTATCCATACACTTATCCAAATGTCTCTTGAACATTATGATAGGTCCCGTCTCAACTACCTCCTCCAGCAGTTTGTTCCATATACCCACCACCCTTTGTGTAAAAAAGTTACACCTCAGGTTCCGATTAAATCATTCTTCGCATCACAAACCTGTGTCTGGTTTTCAATTCCCCTACTCTAGGCAAAAGACTCTGTGCATTTCCGCCATCTATTTCTCCCATGACCTTGTACACTTATATACAACCCCTATCTTTGCATTCCAAGCTCCATAGATAAAGGATATAGCATTTAGCACAAGATATAAAGTCTCATTGAAGTCCAATTAAAGATAGTTCGAAGGTCTACAGGTACTGCAGACACAGTACAGATAGCGAGAAATGCAGTCTTCAGACTGAGAATCAGGGGAGAGGGAGACAGAGATAAGGAAGGGAGAGGGAGACAGAGATAAGGAAGGGTAAGGTGTAAAAAAGAGGCATTAAAAGAGATGGCGGACAAGGAAAATGTAGAATAGATCATTGTTAGCTGGGAGAAGTTGAGAACGATGCAAACAGAGATAACATTTAATCAGGAACAGTCAGAGAACTAGGATGGTGGAGGGATGGAGAGGGAGGGAAAGCAAGGGTTACTTGACATTAGAGAAGTCAATTCTGCTGAGGTGTAAGCTGCCCAAGCGAAATATGAGGTGCTGTTCCTCTAATTTGCGATGGGCCTCACTCTGACGATGGAGGAGGCCCAGGACAGAAAAATGGAATTGGGACTAAAAGTGTCACTGGGTCTATCTGGGTGGGGGCAACTGTCTGAAGAAGGGTCTCGACCGGAAACGTCGCCTATCTCCTTCGCTCCATAGATGCTGCTGCACCCGCTGAGTTTCTCCAGCTTTTTGTGCAACCCCCTGACTTCCCTCAGCCCTGCTCACGACGGACGGGCCGGCGGACGGGCGGGTCACGTGTCCTCACCGCCAAGCCCCGCCCCTTCCTTCTGACTTTGCAGCGCGGTCGCCATGGCAACCCGTAGCTTCAACCCGCCGCCCCCCTCCCCGCCAGCCAGGCGCGCCCAGTGGCTGGAGCGGCTGTCAATCACCAGCAGGCGGAGAGAAGGCGGGCTCTTTGCGCCGCCGCAGGGTCTGGAGGGCAAAGTGGCGCTGAACGCGGGCGGCGGGAGCGAGGCCGGCACGGCCACCGGCAGCAGCAGCGGCGGCGGCGGCAGCAGGATGCACAGCCGCGTGCACAGCCTGATACACAGCCAGGTACACAGCCGGGTACAGAGCCGGTTGCCCAGCCTCAGCGTGCCCAAGCGCACCGAGAGTGAGGTAAGTGTCTGCCACTGCACCCATCCTTACTTACTTACTTACACCCCTAATAGTTAAAAGTGCCCACAAAGGCGAGATTTGCTAGAGAAGGTCAGATGTCGAGGTGGAAGAGTGAGGGGGAAAGTAACTGTCAGTGTTTAGGCCCTGCTTCAGAGACAGGGAATCTCTCTGGCGAAGGTACACAGGGCCCACAGGCCAGTTCCTGCCCAGTGCAAGGTTCAACCTGGTACCTCCAGCCGAGATTGTCACAATGCCAACCTCTCAATGCATGCGATTGCTGTTAAAACAACTGTCAGTATTAATCGCAGTAACTCAGTCCATTACTTCCCCCCCCCCCCCCCCCGATGATTTATGTTTTTAATTCCGTATTACTATACTTGTTTGGAATTTCCTGTTTAAATAAGCAACGCAGAAGCAATTCAGAGGAAATGGTCCAAAGTTAATTTTTCTTCAAGCCAGCGAGTTATTTAAATATATAGGACGGAACTGCAGATACTGATTCACACCGAAGTTCTGGAGTAATTTAGCGGGTCAGGCAGCATCTGTGGAGGAAAAGGTGACGTTTCGAGTCGAGACCCTTCTTCAGACTGAGTGTCAGGGGAAAGGGAAAAGGACAAAGGGACAAGGACAAAGGACATTTATTATCACATACACCAATTGGTGTAGGGAAATTTGACTTGTCATTGCAGCACACAAATAAAGATAAGACACAACGTCAAGAGTTTCACAGTAAGCATAAAAACATCCCCCCACAATGGTTTCCACTTTGGGGGAAGGCATCAAAAGTCCAGTCCCTGTCCTCTGTTCACCCATAAAGGTTCAACCTATTCCTATTCTACCAGAGATGCTGCCTGACCTGCCGAGTTACTCCAGTATTTTGTGTCTATCATAGATATTTAAATACATGTTTAAGAAGCCAGAGAGATTATAATTCCACTCCAGCCTTAATGTGTAATAGGGGGGTTGCACATAAGGTCAAAGGGCGTGATGCACGGAGTATCTCAATCCTTCTGGAGTACATGGCAGCTTCCGGCATACGCTAGTAACTCACGAAACACGTACGATCTTACCTGTTAAAAACCTCCAAAATGGTCAATTTTTGCACTGTAAAAATTTGTGGAAATGGGGGTAACCGTGAGAGAAATCCACCAAAATCACTGCTGCTCACTGACTTGCGAAAGAGCAGTGTGCCAGCGGTTTGAGGGCAAATCTCGGCCCACAACAGCCCGGGGCTGGAGGGTGACTGAGCGCTCAAGTCACCTGAGCACCAAGATGTAAGCGGCCGAAGGAGCGGATTCCTCGGGACAGCCCCCACTCTCTTCCCGGGGTTAGCGCTGTCCGGCCACGGCCGCCCTCCACTCCGTCTCCCCCTGTGTGGCCGCACTGTGACGGGCTGTGGGTCGGAGGCGCGCACACACACGGTGCTGGGTGGAATGGGGCCTCGGCTCCAGGCAGCGGACACACGGAGCCATAAACCTGGCAACGTCAGCTGCAGCAGAGTTGGGGCCAGTCTGGTCCCTCTGCCCAACCAGAGTCGCTGACCGTACTGCACCGACACCGGACACCGACCCCCACACCGGGGCGATTCACCTACCCAACCCCCGGACCCCGACCCACACATGACACACGGGGTGATTATCCTCCTCCCAGACCCCCACCACCACAAGGGGTGATTCAGACCCCCGACCTCTGGACCCCCACCACCACAGGGGGTGATTCACCCCCCCCCCCCCAGGACCCCCACCACTACACGGGGTGATTCGACCCCCAGATCCCGACCCACACACGAGGTGATTCACGATATCCCCACGACCTCCACCACCACATGGGGTGATTCACGACCCTCTCCGGACCCCCACCACCACACGGGGTGATTCAGCCCCCGGACCCCGGCCCACGCATGGGGTGATTGTTTCCCTGACACCCACAACCGGGTGATTCGCCTCCCCCGACCCCCACATGGGCGACAGATGGCCCGGGATCCACGTGTGTGGAACCAGTCAGCGTGGAGTGCGGATGCTGTCTGTAAAGAGTTTGCACATTCTCCTTGTGAACGCGAGGGTTTTCTCTGGGTGCTCCGGTTTCCTTCCATATTCCAAAGGCGTGCAGATTTGTAGGTTAATTGACTTCAGTAAAATTGCCATTATGGCATGTGTATGGGATGATTGTTGATCTGTACAGACTTGATAGGCCGAAGGGCCTGTTTCCACACTGTATCTTTAAACTAAACTAAGATAGGGTAGACAGTCGGAACCATTTTCCCAGGTTGGAGAAATCAAATACCAGAGGGCATAGGTTTAAGGTAAAAGTGGCAATGTTTGAAGGAGATGTGGGGGTTTTTTACACAGAGGGTGGTGACTACCTGGAACACACTGCCAGGAGGCAGATGCGGTAGTGGCATTTAAGACACTTTTGGATAGGCAGATGCAGGGGATGGAGGGCTATGGATTATGCAGAGGTACATGCCCTCTATAATGTTTATTTGCTCTGTACTCCACAATTTGAGGTTCGTAATAGAAAAAAATGACGTGGTTAAAGTAGACATTGTCAGATTTTAATAAAGGTAATTTTTATACTTTTTGGTTTCACCATGTAGAAATTACAGCAGTGCTTATACATAGCCCCCCCAAACCAAATTAGGCTGCTGGCGATATGGATGCCAAGGACCATCTCCCCAGCAGCTCTGTTGAGAAGGACACAGGTTGTGCTTTCTTATGTCAGCAACAAACTTTTTTGTCTTGCTGACTCTGGATGCATTACTCTGGGAATCCCCTTGCAAGACTACAGCTGCATTCTTCCCACCACCCTGATAGAAGTATATAAAATGATTAGAAGCTTGGTAGGGTAGACAGTCTGATCCTTTTATTTTCCCCAGGGTGGAAATGTCAAAGAATAGCATTGAGGTGTGAGAGGCAATGTTTAAAGGAGATGTGCTGAGCAATTTTTGTTCCATAGTCGGTGTCTGGAACATGTTTCCAGTGGTAGAGGTGGAGGCAGATACAGAGGTGGTGTTTAAGAGACTTTTGGATAGCGATATGGATCATGTGACAGTAGAGGCATTATGTTCAGCATGGACGTTGGGGGCCAAAGGGCCTTTCCTGTGTTGTGTTATTCCTGTATGTTCTCAAAGTTGTATCAAAGCTTTTGTACTTTTATGCACCATATCACTTGTTGTCAAGGTCCTCTTTGTTTCATACTTTCTGACATAAGGGATCCTATTCATTCTGTACTTTTGCATATGTGGGCAAGCCCTAGCATGTGAGGTCTGATGCAATCGAATGGAATTTCAGAACACACATACTTATGTTCTGCAAGACGTCCGAAAGTTGAAGGACTGGAGAGGAAAGGGACAGCTCGCTGATGAACCATATGAAGGGGGGAGACCGCTGGGCTGCCGAGAACAAAGAGGAACCTGGGGGGGGGGGGTGGGGGGGGGGGGTGGGGGGGGGTGGGGGGGGGGTGGGGGGGGTGACTGTGACAATAAAGCATGTGACAATAAGGCACATGTGACAATAGAGCATCATTGAATTTGCCTATACTGTTGTCACCCATCAGGGCAATGTAGACTAATGCATATCAGCAATATCATAGATAGAGATGTGGATACTAGGAACTGCAGATGCTGCTTTACAACAAAAGACACAACGTGCTGGAGTAATAGCGGATCAGACAGCATCTCTGAAGATGGAAGTGCTAGCAATCCTAGTTTATTGAAGGGCCATTCAGGAACATCATACCAGAGGGGAAGTTTGAATTGACCCTTTTAGTGTCATTTTAACTAATTCTTTGGCAAGATCTTAATTTTCTTTCACTTATTTGCAAATGTCTGTCTTTCTCTGACCCATTCCAGAACATCCGGAGAAAATCCACTTGGTCACACAGAGAAAGTACAAACTCTGTACAGACAGCGCCCGTGATCAGTAATAAACCTGGGTCTCTGGCGCTGTAAGGCAGCAACGCTACTGCTGCACTATTGTGTCGCCCTAGAAAAGGTTGTAGGGGTTGGCCTGGCGATGATATTGGTGTCTTCCACTGCTGCTCTTTGTTGATGTAGGTTGTGTCTGATCTGTGCACTCGTTTGATCTCTGGGGGTTCTCTCGGTAATGTCTGGTTCATGAGAAAACCTCTCTTGGGGTTAACCACAACATGCAGGCTAGAGAAATAGCAGCCTTTTGTACCCTTGGGATGTGTTCCCACTAACCATCTTTCGGGTTGTTACCTGCTGCTTATTGCGAGCATTTTCTGCCTTTAGTCTCAAAGGTGTGGCATCTGCAGCTCTCCACTCGCTTTCTGCAAAGTCATGGTGAGTTTCTGGCTCGGCTATGCTGCACTGTGAAGCTCACACTGAGTGCATATGTTCAGACTCCTCTTTTGTGTGATTGCTCTGAAGGACTTTAGAGATACAGCATGGAAACGTGTCCTTCGGCCCACCAGGTCTGCGCCAACCAGCGATCACCCTGCACACTATCCCTATCCTACACACTAGGGACAATTTAACCATTTTTATCAAAGCCAATTAGCTTGCAAATCTACACATCTTTGGAATGTGGGAGGAAACCAGCACAGCCGGAGAAAACCCACGCTGCCACAAGGAGAATGTGCAAACTCGGTTCTGGCAGCAGTCACAGTCAGGATTGAACTTGGGTCTCTGGTGCTGCGTGGCAGCAACTCTACTATTTTGCCCCTAATTGTCATCTAAAGAGGGCTGTATAGGAAGGAACTGTAGATGCTGGTTTACACTGAAGATAGGCACAACATGCTGGAGTAACTCAGCGGGACAGGCAGCATCACGGGATAGAAGGAATGGGTGATGCTTTGGGTCGAGACCCTTCTTCAGACTAGAAGAGGGGTTTTGACCCGAAACGTCACGCATTCCTTCTATCCAGTGATGTTGCCTATCCCGCTGAGTTACTCCAGCATTTTGTGTCTATCAAAAGAGAGCTGTAGTTCTTTAGTTTCAGAAGATGTTAATGAAGATGCAATCTAGTTTCAATAGATCTTGAGTCAGGTCGAGTTTACTACCATATGCATGAGCATGGTGAGGTACAGGTGCAATGACGATCTTGCGTCCAGCAGCATCACCGATGCAGAATCGAGCTAACCCAGCAAAAACATTACAGTAAACCCTTGTTGTAATGGATTTTCACTGCCGACACCACGTTGAAGAGGGTCCAGATGGAATTTACGAGAATGATCCCAGGAATGGTTGGGTTAACATATGAGGAGCGTTTGACAATTCTGGGCCTGTAGTTGCTGGCCTTTAGAAGGATAAGGGGGGACTTAATCGAAACTTACCGAATAGTGAAAGGCCTGGATAGAGTGGATGTGGATAGTATGTTTCGACTAATGGGAGAGTCTAGGACCAAAGGCCATAGCCTCAAATTAAAAGGACATAACTTTTTGAAAGGAGATGAAGAGGAATTTCTTTAGTCAGAGGATGGTGAATCTGTGGAATTCACAGATTGGCTGCAGAGGCCATCAATGGATATTTTTAAGGCGGAGATTGACAGATTGTTGATTAATAAGGATGTCAGGGGTTATAGGGAGAAGGCAGGAGAATAAATTTGGGAGAGAAAGATAGATCTGCCACGATTGAATGGCTGAGTAGACTTGATGGTCCGAATGGCCAAATTCAGCTCCTTTAACTTGTGAACATATGAAGGTAAAAATATCTCCAAAAGGGCCTTGGTAATCACATCCCTTGCTTCCCTTAGCATCCTAGAATAGACCCAGTCAGGCCAAAGGGACATGTCAATTCTAGTGCATGCTAATATCTCTGACATTCCTTCTTTCCCTAACGTGCTCCAGAATATTCTGAGTTCCCCTCCATTTACTCACCTGCCTCTAACACTCTTGCTCTCTGGTGAACACTGATGGGAAGTTTTAACTTGGGGTTTTGCTCATATCACTTGGCTCCATGCAAAGATTATTATTTTGGTTATTAATTCCTTCGCTACCCTCTTCTAATATACTTATAAAAGGGTCATAAAGTGAAAGAATAACTCAGTGGGTCAGGCAACATCTCTGGAAAAAATGGATAGGTGACATTTTTGGTCGGGGCCCTTCTTCAGAAGAAACAACCCACAGGGAAGAGTTGGTCGCAGATGGCAACAAGCATTGAGTGACGTAATCCAAAAAGTTCCATGTTCACCAGAGATGCTGCCTGACCTGCTGGGTTACTCCAGTACTTTCTGTCTCTTTTTGGAAACCAGCATATGTAGTTCCTTGTGTCTCTACTTATAAAAGATGATGGGATTCTCCTGAATCCTACTTGCCAGTGTAATTTCGTGGCCACTTTTAGCTCTGCTTATTTCTTAAAATCTCTCAATTTCTGCTTTAAATTGCAGAGGACTCATTCAATGTTTAAATTTCAAATGTGCATCATGCGGAGCTGCCAAGTAGTACGGATTTTCCGTATTTTCTACATAAATGCGATAAGAATATGGTTTTGAGTTGTCAAATATGGATTTTTTGGAAGTCCCAACTTCTTGTTTCATTGCCATGCCACTCGCCAATGGAGGGGTGGTGGCCCAGTGGGGTTGACTTAGGGTGTTGCTGCTTGGAAAATGCAGGGATATGGGGGGTCATGCTATACCTCTGTGGGTGCCACCTGGCCCGCTGAGTTCCTCCAGAAATCTGTGTTTTTTGCTTTGCTCTGGAGTTGTAGGTGGACACGGGGGGCTGGAGTGGCTCAGCGGGACGGGCGACGGCTCTGGGTGTGGGTGGCGTTTCGGGTGGAGACCCTTCTTCAGACAATCACAAGTACTCTCACCGACGAGAGTTCAGTTCAGTCTGAAAAAGGGTCTCGACCCAAAACGTCACCCATTCCTTCTCTCCAGAGATGCTGCCTCACCCGCTGAGTTACGCCAGCTTTTTGTCTATCTTCAATTTCAGAGTTAAATAAAAAAACAGAGTGCTGGAGGAACTCAGCGGGCTAGGCAGCACCTGTGGGGGAATGGATTAGGAATTGTTTTGGGCCAGGGTTCTTCTTCAATAGGAAGGAACCGCAGATCAGGCATGATATTCTTCCGATTTAAATCCCATTTGTTTTCCTATTTGTCCATTTTTAGTGCCTGATTATTTGGCAGCCAATCAACTGCCGTCTCTAAGGGGGTTGCATCCAATCACCGACCAGCTTCCCTTGACATTCCCGTCCAATCAGTCTCCTCCATCCAATCAGCCGCTGTCTCCAAGGGCATTGTATTTAATCACATAATGCGCTTGTCACTCGGCGGCCAATCAGATGCAATCTCCGAGGGGCGTTGCGACCAATCACCGACTAGCTTCCCTTACTGAAGCAGACGATGGCAGCAGCCAACACAGAGAGAGAGCGAGAGAAGCAAGAAAGCAGCTATGACATATAACACAGAATAAACTGTTTTACAAATACACAACAAACAAGTTATGCAATTTTATAAATTCAGCAACGTGGCCCCGCGTAAAAGTACTGATTTCCTCAGCAAAATACTGATTTTCAGGTACTAGAATACTGAAATGCTGTGGCAAAACATGGCAGCTCTGATCATGTGCACCTTTCGCTTCCTTGGTCCTTTCTAAACTAAGTTTCCCCAAACTTGCCATTTCACCTCTTGCCCATGGCAGGAACTCTGAACTACAGATTAGGAACTGCACCCCCACTTATCCAATGTTGTTTTCTCTTTTGCAGCTGCTCCCAAGGTATTTTTGGCAGCTCATTTTCTACACTGTAGAAATCTGCATATACTGGGCCCTTGGGCCCTTTCATGAATAGGAACAGGAATACTTTATTGTCACATTCAACTTTTTTTCCCGGTTGCCAGCCGGGCAACCTTGGCAGCTTTTTAGGTTGCCAAATGACAGTTTAGGTGGTCATTTAAGACGGTTTGCATGACACGTACGATAATGTGCTCGGACTAAGTGCGTAGTTACCAGTTGGAATTATGCTCAATGAAGCAGTCACATGTTATTTCTGCTTCAAAGTCACAAACTAAACATGTTCACCAATCAAGACCTGATATATACCACAATGACATGCAGCAAAATTATAATACAATATCGCAACTCTTTTTACACATTGCAATTAATTCAATTTCTATTAGTTCTTTTCACTTTCAAACAAAAATGTGGTTGGATTATTCAGCGTATGATCAACCTGTGTCAATAAATCCTGGACCATGGTCACATATATGCTTAACCATGCACACTACAGATTGATGCAAGCATGTTTTCTGTGAAGGACTGAAAATTACCATGACATAGGTGTAGCATGGGTCATTATTGCTATTGGTACATAAACACTCTCGCTTCCCACATAATCTATCCATAACAAAATATACAGGTTGCAAGGAAATTTCTAAAGGCATTTTATGATAATAGCTGTTAAATCCAACTATACCCATCTGACAGGTTAAACATTACACTAATTGACAAGAGATGGCCAAAGGACATAACTGCAGCATATGTTCTTTTGGTAATATGTTTAAAGGTGTCAATACGCCACATTACCGGACATTCAGATTAGATGTACGTGTTGTGAACAGCAAAGGAGATACCCAGTTTGTACGCACCAGAT
This sequence comes from Raja brachyura, assembly GCA_963514005.1. The sequence goes on from OY740802.1 coordinate 27,640,718, forward strand.
TTAAAACAAATTATTGATAAACGCTGTTTCCATCATTCCGACTTCAGAATTAACGTTAAAATTTCAACTGAAATGTCTCATGACCAAATTTGTGATGTATATCACCGACTGTAGAAGTAAAACCTGGATAAATTGTATAGTTGTACGTATAGTTGTGAATGTTGCTCATTAAATAACTATGGTACTGATACTTCATATTAAGAGCATTGATTTGCCGTTAAAATGAATTCTGTAATAATGTGTCAATGGTAGCAGTGACAATCGAACACTGCGGTTTTAACGTTTCACGTGTTCACAATTTAATTAATCCATGTTTATGGACTAAAACAAATAATAACATTGGGAATTAAAACACATTTGATTGCATTCCATTATCAAACATAGTCAGTGTTCGCTCTGAAGACATTTCCAGCACAATAGGATCGGGGGGGGGGGGGGGTGAATCGGTGCGGGATGGCTTAGGTGGCGGGGGGGGGGGGGGGGGGGGGTGGTTGAGAAGGCAATCGGTGCGGGATGGATGGATTGAGGCAGGTGAATTAGTATGTGTTGGTTGGAGTATGTAAAATTGTGAGGGAAGAGCACTGGGGATGTCAGTGGTGTTAAATGGGGAGATCAGTATGGGATGGATAGGGGGGGGGGGGGTCAGTACAGTGTGAACCGGAGGGTCTGTGCAGGATGAATCAGGGGATCACTACAGGATGAATCAGGGGATCAGTACAGAATGAATGGGGGGGTATCAGTACAGGATGAATGGGGGGGATTCAGTAAAAGATGAATGAGGAGATCAGCACAGGATGAATGAGGGGAACAGTATTGGATGAATGGGAGATCAGTACAAGATGAATGAGAGGATCAGTACAGGATGAATGGGTGGATCAGTAAAAGATGAATTGGGAGATCAGGATCGATGGGGGGATCGGTGCAGGGTAAATGGAGAGTGGGTCAGTACGGGATGAATAGGGGGAGATCAGTGCAGGATGAATGGGTGGTGGCAGGAGAATCAATGCGAGGTGGATAGGGTGATCAGCGCAGGATGAATAGATGGGGAGGAGACCACGGGGATGTCAGTGAGGACTGAATAGAGGCAGGAATGGGGATCAGTGCGGGATGCAGAAAAGGGGTCTCAGGATAAGGGGGGAGGGGTGGATGGGGCGTACAAGGGAGGGGGGGGAAGGGGCAGAGGAGGTGGGGAGGAAGGAAGGTCAGCGCTCCTCGGACAACATTTCCCGGCTACCTTGGCCGTCCCTGTCCACCGCCAAGTGCCGTCGTCAAAGGGATCTCCTCGCCACCACCTCCCCTCCTCCACCAGCCAACAGCAAGGTGCGGGGCCGAGCGGTGCAGCTCAAAGATCCTATAGCTATAGGATCTTTCGTGCAGCTGCTTCAGACGGCGGAAGGAGCCCTCCCTCCTCCCGGTCTTGGCGTGCAAGAGGGTTTGTTTTGAAAGTGGTTATCGCCGTTAGTGGATTTGCAAACAGTGGCCGCTATCAGGGCGGGCGAGGTACGGGAGGAGGAGGCGGTGGGGCCGCTGCTGCCACTGTGCGGGGCCCGTCATTCGCTCCGACCCTTTGTCACCACACACCTAATATCTTTGCCACGCACAACAGCCATTGCCAACATGAAATGTCATGTTCCTTTTCTCCAGAGAAGCTGCCTGACCCGCTGAGTTACTCCAGTTTTTTGTGTCTATGTTCAGTATAAACCAGTACCGGGCAAAATGACTCGCCCTTTAGGTTGCCCAGCGGCACTTTGGGTGGTCATTGGCACTCGGGCAACCGCTAATTTCGAGCCCTGACATTTGACTAGGCACAGTGAGATTATTTGCCTGCATACACAATGTATGCAAATAGCAGCCACCTACGGCGCTGACAAAGTTACAAAGCATGCCGGGTCCCCGTTGTCCATTGTTCTCCTCTCAGTTCCCTCATGGAGGCCCCCCACTTTGGGTCCTCCATTTTTCTTCCCCCTCCCTCACGGCGGTCCTCCACGCTCCCATCGACCATCGACTATGTGTCGAGCCACGAGGCCTTGCCGACGCCATGAGGCTTCACCACCACGGAGACCCCAGCGTCGCAAAGCTTTATGTCCGCAGTTGCCGCTACCGAGGTCTCACCGCTGTCGACACCCCACTTCACCCCACCGTGAAATGGGGCGCCACACGATTCGCTGCCCCGCCAACAGTCTGTCTGTTTTTTTGTCTTTTTTTAAATGTTTAATGTGTGTTAAAAGTCTGTAAATGTTCTCCGGTTTGTTTTATGTGGGGGGAGGGAGTGGGGGAGACCGTAATCAGGATCTGTGAGGCAGCAGCTCCACCGCTGCGCCACTGTGCTGCCCCGTCAGAGAGGAAATGTGACCAACACTTGGTCAGAGTTGTGCAGAATCATATTCCTGGATAAATTCATTTTGTTTCGTTTATTGCCACATGTATCGAGGTACAGTGAAAAGTTTTTGTTACATGCTAACCAGTCAGCGGAAAGAAAATGTATTGATTACAATTAAGCCATCCGCAGTGTACAGATACATGATAAAGGGAATAACATTTAAGGCAAGATAAACTCCAGTAAAGTCTGATTAAAGATAGTCTGAGGGACTCCAATGAGGTAGGTAGTAGCCCAGGACTGTTCTCCATTTGTTAGTAGGAGCGTTCAGTTGCCTGATAACAGCGGGGAAGAAACTGTCCCTGAATATGGAGGTATGCGTTTTCACACTTCTGCACCTCTTGTCAGAGGGGAGAAAGGTGAATGTCCGGGGTGCGACTCGTCGTTGATTATGCTGGTGGCCTTGCCGAAGCAGTGTGAAGTATAGATGGAGTCAATTGAAGTGAGTTTGGTTTGCCTGATGGTCTGGGCAGCATCCACAATTCCCAGCAATTTCTTACGGTCTTAGATGGAGCTGATCCTGAACCATGCTGTCATGTATCCCGATTAAATAGATTTGGCAGAGGTGGCGGTGGGAATATGAAAGGAGCAATAATTCTGATATCTAGGTGTATATTAGCTTTAAGCTTCCTCTGTTGTTCCACAGATTTTGATCCCAGTTGTACCAGATGAAGTTCTACTGAACAGTAATCTCATCCAGCACCTAGCACTTAATGCCAAAGATGCAGCTCTCCTTTATGGCGTGCTTATGAGGACCAAAGAAGATCCAAATTCCAGTGAGGTCAGTACTGGTGAAAATGGCCTTTTATTTTGGGCGGTATGACTTTACATTTTACTTTATTTAAACTTTAGAGATACAGCCTGGAAACGGGCCCTTTGGCCCATCAAGTCAGCACCAACCAGCGAATCACCCATACACTAGCACTAATAAAGACAATTGTTTAAATGGGGTAAGGGGATTAGAGGTTCAATGGTTTCAGACTCACAATAACCTTTTTTTGTGGGGGGGGGAGAATAGAAGGCCTTTTCAACAGAAAGATTATTTTTATTACTGCAAGGTACAATTACTAGATGCTGTATGTTATTATTTATTAGAGTATTGTTGCAGAAGTGTCAAAAGAAACAATTGCTTGTCAATTTTAAAGGCCACCTGTTGCAAAACTGTTTAAGAAGGAACTGCAGATGCTGGAAAATCGAAGGTAGACAAAAGTGCTGGAGAAACTCAGCGGGTGCAGCAGCATCTATGGAGTGAAGGAAATAGGCAATGTTTTGGGCCGAAACCCTTCTACAGACTGTTGCAAAACTGACAGATTGTGTTAAGAAACAATGGTGCCTGAATACCAAGGGCATGTTACATGGAAACGGGTTTTTTGCCCTAATACTGTTTAAACTCAAGACAGCTTTTTCTCTGATTGTTAATTTCCAAAGTAACCTTTGAGAAGTTCCCTCGATTCGAATCACAATTGTGTTACGATATGATACGATATAACTTTTTATTTATCCCAGGAGGGAAATTGATCTGCCAACAGTCATAAAACACAAGATACATGAAATATGAGATTAAAGTGACGTGGAAAGGATTTGGGATGTGCAAAGATTTTTTTTGGGGGGGGGGGGGTACGTAGGGGACAGAAGGGGGAGGAGTTGTACACCTTGATAGCCACAAGGAAGAAGGATCTCCTGCAGCGTTCTGTGCTGCAACTTTTTGGAACCAGTCTGTTGCTGAAGGTGCTCCTCAGGTTGACCAGTGTTTCATGGAGGGGGTGAGCTGTATTGTCCAAGATGCTCTGCAATTTGAGGAGCATCCTCCCCTCCAAGACCACCTCTTATGGATCCAATTCCGCCCCCAGGACAGAGCCAGCCTTCCTGATGAGTTTGTTAATCCTGTTTGCATCCGCGGTCTTTGTCCTGCTGCCCCAGCACACGACAGCGAAGAAGATGGTACTGGCTACCACTGGCTGCAGCATCTTGATGAATGAGCGGAGACTCCTCAAAAAGTACAGCCGGCTCTGTCACTTTTTGTACAGGGTCTCAGTGTTGCTGGACCAGTCCAGTTTACTGTCCAGGAGTGCTGTTGTAAGCAATGTTATTAGCAGTTTGACCTTGGTGGTAGTGTTCCTTAATTCATCACTTGTGTTGTATTGTGCAACTGTGCGTTATGCAGAGCTACCTGTACTAGATTTTGCCTCTAAAGTTGATAATTCCAGTGTCTCACACACTGAGTTGAATGGATCTTACACTTTTTCCCTTCTAGACAATCAACTATGCTCCCTTCACCCTGTTCCCATCGCCGGTACCAACAAGTCTCTTCAACCAGGCATTTGAGGTCCAGCAAGATTTCAACTTGCTGGTTGATAAAATCAGCATGGATTCCGAATTTCTGAAAAATTCGTTAGCTAGGTAAGATTCGAGCATTGTGACTCACAGATGACCCCCACGACCTCTTTCCACCATCCCCACCTATCTACTCACTGTAAATGGCACGATTGTAATCATGTATTATCTTTCCACTGACTGGATAGCACACAACATAAGCTTTTCACTATACCTCAGTACATGTGACAATAAACTAAACTGAACTATCACTTACCAGGTTTTGTTCCAACCCTCTTTTTCAGTGCCCTCCGCCTTCTACTATCAGTCTGAGGAAGGGTCCCAACCTGAAATGTCACCTATCCATTCTCTCCACAGATGCTGTCTGACTCGCTGAGTTCTCCAGTACTTTTTTTTTTCTGCTCAAGATTCCAGATCTGCAGTTTCTTGTGCCTCTCTTTGTTTTGTTTGTTTAACTACTGCAATCCTATCGAATATGTTTTCTTTGCTGTCACTTCTAGCACAGCAGAAGCTGATGAATTTACAGCTCGCCTGTTCAACATCTACACTCAGGTGCTTGATGAAGGCATTGCCCAGGTAATTGATTGTGCTTTGTACTGTTAAATTCATGTTCTAGGTGCAGAATTAGGCCATTTGGCCTTCTCCGCCTTTATAAGCATGGCTAATAATCATGACTAAATAATCTTTCTCTTTTCCCTTCCCCTTCCTTCTCCCCATAACCCTTGACACCCATACTTATCAAGAATCTGTCCATCTCCACGTTAAAATGATCCATCGACTTGGCCTCCACAGCCGTTTATGGCTATGAACTCCACAGATTTACCACCCTCTGACTAAAACAAGTTCTTCCTCATTTCCTTTCTAAAGGTGCGCCCTTTTATTTTGAGGCTATGGCCTCTGGTCCTAGATTCTCCCTCTAATGGAAACATCCTATCCGCATCCACTCTATCCAGGCCTTGCACTATTTGGTAAGTTTCAATGAGGTTCCCGCTCATTCTTCTAAACTCCAGTGAGTACAGGCCCAGTGCCATCAAACACTCATCCTATGTTAACCCAATCACCCCTGGGATTATTTCTTGTAAACCTCCTCTGGACCCTCTCCCATACTAGCACATCCTTCCTCAGATATGGGGCCCAAAGCATTACTGGATTAAAGTTCAGTTCCCACCGTATGAAGTGCTGCCCGTGATCATGACAAGGTGGAAGAACAGTTCAGTTCTCTCAATTCTCAAAGAACTTAATTTGATTTCTGAAATAATGACCACTTTCTTAAATCTTACACACCGGGAAATGAGGTCTGGAAATGTATTGCATGGAAAGTGCTTGACCTCTTGCTTTTGTGTAAACTAAAGTCTGATCTTTTTTTATTCATTTCCCTTGTTCAGTCTATTACGCTGGGAGTGAACAGGTCAGATTACATGTTTGACAAAAGACCCAAGCTGACTGCTACTTTGAAACAGGTTGAGATTAACACCATTGCTGCCAGTTTTGCAGGATTGGCTGCCAGAGTCCCAGAAGTGCATCGGTAAGTCCACATGGATGACTTCTGCCTGTTTAATTGATGTTGGTCTTCCCTTTTGTGTCCGGGCTCACTGTTTCCTCCCCGCTTGCATCCATCCTGGAACTCACCGCTCATAACAACTTGAGCATGGATGGACATGGTGCCTCTTACAAGCTCAGTAGAGTAATTCTGTACAATTTGCTAATTGGAGATGTGCTTGGGTAGGGCCATGCTCTACTGGACTGTTTCTAAGTTTCCAAGAAAATAATTTTACTGTGCATTTACACTTTGCGCATATGACAATAAAAGCTCCATTGAGCTATGCTTCAATACCGTGGATATTTCCACCAGTAGGAGAATCTAACACCGGAGGAATAACAGCCTCGGACACAGCTTTAGAATGGAGATGAGGAAGAATTCCTTTAGCTAGAGGGTGGTGAATCGGTGGATTTCATTGCCACAGAGGGTTTTTCTTTGGAGATACAGTGTGGAAACAGAGTGTGACAGGAAACCAGACCAGCCAGAAGAAACCCACACAGTTGCAGGGAGAATGTTCAAACTCTGTACCGACAGCACCTGTAATCAGGATCGATCCCGGATCTCTGGTGCTATAAGGTGGCAGCTCTACTGCTGTAGAGGCCATGTCATTGGGTATTTTTCAAACAGAAATTGATACGTTCTTTATTAGTAGGGATGTCAAAGGTTATGGGGAGAAGGTAGGAGAATGGGGTTGAGATGGGGGAATAATAGATTGGCTGTGATTGAATGCCAGAGCAGACTTGATGGGCTGAATGGCGTAATTCTGTTGCAATGTCTTATGATCTAATACCTGGATCTTTCTGTTGAAAAGCACTTTGCAGAATTCATGATTTGGCTTCAACAAGATCCCAAACCACCCTAGCAGTGGTCAGACTGGAAGGTGTGGCCTGGGCTGTTTACTGTTTGGTTGTGCAGTGGCACAGCTAGTAGAGTCTCCAGCTTCCCGGCTTCGCCCCTGACCTTGGGTGCTGTCTCTCTGGAGCTCCTGTGATCTACCTGTGATCATGTAGGTTTTCTCCTGGTGCTCTGGTTTTCTCCCCCATCTCAAAGATGTGCAGGGTTGGTATATTACCTGGCCCTCTGCAAATTGGCCCTAGTGTGTATGTTAGTGGCTGAATGTGGCTGGAGTTGATGTGCATGGAATAGATCGGGATTAGAATAGGATTGACGTAAATGGTCAGTGTGGACCCATGTAGATCCAAAGGACCTGTCACATGGCTGTTTGTCTTTGCAATTTACTTTAGAGATGCCATGCAGAACCAGCCCACCGAGTCTGTGCTAACCAGCAATTCCTATACACTAGCACTATCCTGCACACTACGGACAATTTACAATGTTTATCAAAGCCAATTAACCTCAAACTGTCGTCTTTGGAGTGTGGGAGGAAACCCACACGATCACGTGGAGAACAGAAACTCCTTACAAACAACGGCCATAGTCATGATCGAACCCGGATCTCTGGCGTTGTAAGGCAGCAACACTGCCGCTGTGCCACCGTGCCACCCCCCTTCCCTCCCCCATTGTGTTGCCTCTGAAAGATTTGTGTTCATAAACAAGATTTTTGCATCCTTTTAACACTGTGCTAGCTAATGTTATGTGTACTTACAGTGCCCTCCATAATGTTTGGGTCAAAGACATTTACATGACATTGCTGTGTCCCAAACATTATGGTGCCCTGAAATGGAGGGACCATGGATAAATACTGCTGTACTTTCTACAGAGTGAAACCAAAATGTGTAAAAATGGCCTTTATTAAAATCTGACAATGTGCACTTTAACCACATGTGATATTTTCTATTACTAATCTCAAATTGTGGAGCAGAGAGGCAAATAAATAAATGATGGGTCTTTGTCCCAAACATTATGGTGGGCACTGTATGCTTTTAAAGACATAAGCAGTGTCTATATATTTCTAATTTTCACGTAGGCATGTAATGAATGTCTGGGGAAAACCTGATGAAGCGGCAAAGATCCTGAGTAACAAAGCAGTGAAAGGAATTTGCAAAGGCATCGCAAGAGCCTGGCACTTGTATGGGTCGCCAGAGTAAGTACTATTCAACAGCAAATGAAAATAAAAAGAACTGTAGATGCTGTGTAATCTGACCTAAAATTCTCAACAGTTCAGGCAGCATCTGTGCCTTTAGACTTGAGATACAGTATGGAAACAGTCCCTTTGTACCACCAAGTCAGCATGAACCAGCGATCACCTATGCATACATGACAATGAAAACCCATTGAAGCCCGTACTCCAGCACTGCCCTATGCACACAGAACAATTTACAATTTTACCAAAGCTAATTAATCTACAAACCTGTATGTGTGTGGGAGGAAACCGGAGCACCCAGTGAAAACCCACGTAATCACAGGGAGAACGTACAAACTCAATGTACAGGCAGCATCCATAGTCAGGATTGAACCTGGGTCACTGGCGCTGTAAGGCAGCAGCTCTACCACTGTGCCACCCTTTAGGGCAATGCTATACAAATTCCAGGTGAAGGACCCTTGATCCGTATAAGAGATTTAAATGCACCAGTCAAACTTGTAACCTGTCTTTTACTACAATTGTGTGCGCAGAGGCCACACAAGTTCACAAGTTTTCGGAGTAGAATTGGGGCATTCAGTAAATGGAGTCCATTCTGCCATACAGTCATGGTGGATCTCTGCCTCCTAATCCCATTTTGCTGCCTTCTCCCCATAACCCTTGACACTTGTTCTAATCAAGGATTTGTCTATCCCTGCCTTAAAAATACCCACTGACTTGGCCTCCACAGCCCTCTGTGGCAATGAGTTCCACAGATTAACTACCCTCTGAGTAAAGAAGTTCTTCCTCGCCTCCTTTCTAAAAGTGCGCCCTTTAATCAGGAGAGTTCTAGACTCTCCCAAACATCCTTTCCACATCCACTCTATCTATGTCTTTCATTATTCTGTAAGTTTCAATGAGGTCCCCCCTCACCTTCTAAACTCCAGTGAGTAGAGGTCCAGTGCTGTCAAACACTCATCATATGCACTAATTCCTGGAATCATTCTTGTAAATCTCCTCTGGCCCCTCTCCAGAGCCAGCCCATCCTTCCTTAGAAATGGGGCCCACATTTGCTCACAGTACTCGAAATGTGAGTGCATTGTCCACACACAATGGTGATAAAAAAATAACAAGTATTTAATAATCCTATAGTTAAATAAATACCATATAACTTGATCACGACAAGTCGGCTGCCATAGCTCTAGTTCCCTCTTCAGATCCCATTTTCAATTTAAAAACCTGTGGATTGGCTAGTGCAAGTCGTTTAATACAGATAATTTTGTTTTCCGTAACGGTACGCGCTGGTGTTACTCAAAGTTACTCGATGTGTAGCATCCCATGAGCTGTTGTATGCATACTGACACCCATTTGTCTACAAAAAAGCACTGTGTAATGCTAACCTTTTGTGTTGATTACAGCGCAGTGGTTCTCTTCCTGGTTGAGAAGATCTCGAGGAATATATTTGACCAGCGTTGCTTGGAAATGGAGCTTTGGAAAAAGTATGTGTCCGTGAGGTTGAAGTGTCGGTTCATCTATTTTTTTAAAATTAAAATTGTACTCGTTGTATTACACAGCCATCATGAGATAAAGGACCTGATCTTGTGCTGCATTGTTCTATGTGTAGCTATGGACATGTTTCATGCTGCTAATGTCCTGTACCATCATAGATTTGAAAGGAGTGTCTCAACCCGTAACATCACCTATCCATGTTGTCCTGAGATACCCCCTGACCCGCTGATTGCTCCAACACACTGTTGTTTTTCTTTGGTAAACCGTCTTGAATTTCCTTGTTTTTACGGTGTCCTGCACACTCCTCACATTCATTTGATGGCCTGTACTTGATGGAGTTTAGAAGGATGAAGGGAGACCTCATTGAAACTTAGTGAATAATGAAGGGCCTGGTTAGAGTGGATGTGGAGAGAATGTTTCCACTAGTGGGAGAGTCTAGGACCGGAGGGCACAGCCTCAGAATATAAGGATGTATGTTTAGAAAGGTGATGAGGAAGAATTTCTATAGACAGAGGGTGATGAATCTGAAATGCATTGCCACAGACAGCTGTTGATGCCATTCGGTATTTCTAAGGTAAGATTAACAGATTCTTGATTAGTAAGGGTGTCAAGTGTTATGGGGAGAACGTAGGAGAATGGGGTTGAGAGGGAAAGCTAGAACAGCCATGATTGAATGGCGGAGTAGACTCAATCGGTTAAATTACCAAATTCTGCTTCTATGATTTATGAACTCCAAATAAAACTAAATTAATCTGCTGATTACTATCTGCATGTAATATTTACCCCTCCGTTCCCTACATGTTCAGATGCCTACCTAAAGCCTCCTAAATGCCACTCTTGTATCTGTTTGCACCACCACCCCTGGCAGCATATTCTAGGCACCTACAATTTTATGTAAACTTTAGTTTTGTTTATTATTGTACAGTGAAAAGCTGTTGTTTGCGTGCTATCCAGTCAAAGAAAAGACGATACACGAGTACAATCAAGCCGTCCACGGTGTACAGATAAAGGGTATACTGTTTAGTGCAAGATATAGTCTGATTAAATATGGTTTAAAAGTCTCCAAGGAGGTGTGATAGGAAGTCTGGACCGCTCTCCAGCTGGTGAGAGGACAGTTCAGTTGCCCGACAACAGCAGGGGAAGAAACTGTCCCTGAACCTGTCGGAATGTGTATTCGAACTTCTGTACCTCTTGCCTGATGGGAGAGGGGAGAAGAGGAAGCGCCTGGGGTGAGACTGGTTCTTGATTATGTTGGTGGACTTGCTGAGGCAGCATGAACAAACTTGTCTTGCGCATCTCCTTTTAAACTTTCTCCCTCTGACCTTAAAGCTATGCCCTTAGTATTTGACATTTCCAATGTGGGGAATGAAATGTTCTGACTCTCTACCCTATCTCATGCTCTTATAATTTTATGCAGTGAATGTGTTTTGGGGCCGAGTGCTTTTGGGGTTAAGCACTATCAGTCCACTAATGGCCTGATAACCAAAGAGATAGACAGGTCTGGCAACTTTTAAAGCATGGGAAAATAATTAAACGTAAATTCAGCCCTAACACCGCATGAGTCTCTGGTTTCATTTTAACCATATAACCATATAACAATTGGAGCACGGAACAGGCCTTCTCGGCCCTTCCAGTCCGTGCCGACCATTTATTTTCCCCTAGTCCCATCTACCTGCACTCAGACCATACCCCTCCATTTCCTTCCCGTCCATATACCTATCTACTTTACTTTTAAATGTTAAAATCGATCCTGCCTCCACCACTTCTGCAGGAAGATCATTCCACACAGCCACCACTCTCTGAGTAAAGAAGTTCCCCCTCATGTTACCCCTAAACTTCTGTCCCTTAATTCTCATGTCATGCCCTCTTGTTTGAATCTTTCCTACCCTCAATGGGAAAAGCTTATCCACGTCAACTCTGTCCATCCCTTTCATCATTTTAAAGACCTCAATCAAGTCCCCCCCCCCTTAACCTTCTACGCTCCAAAGAATAAAGACCTAACTTGTTCAACCTTTCTCTGTAACTTAGTTCCTGGAACCCAGGCAACATTCTAGTAAATCTCCTCTGTACTCTCTCTATTTTGTTGACATCCTTCCTATAATTAGGCGACCAAAATTGTACACCATACTCCAGAATTGGTCTCACCAATGCCTTGTACAATTTTAACATTACTTCCCTACTATATTCAATGCTCTGATTTATAAAAGCCAGCACACCAAAAGCTTTTTTTACCACCCTATCTACATGCGATTCCACCTTCAGGGAACTATGCACAGTTATTCCTAGATCCCTCTGTTCCACAGCATTCCTCAGTTCCCTACCATTTACCATGTAGTCCTATTTTGATTTGCCCTGCCAAGATGGAGCACCTCACACTTATCAGCATTAAACTCCATCTGCCATCTTTCAGCCCACTCTTCCAAATGGCCCAAATCTCTCTGTAGACTTTGAAAATCTACTTCATTATTCACAGCACCCCCTATCTTAGTATCATCTGCATACTTACTTATCCAATTTTCCACCCCATCATCTAGATCATTGATGTACATGACAAATAACAGTGGACCCAACACAGATCCCTGAGGCACCCCACTGGCCACCGGCCTCCAACCTGTTCCAGACAAACAGCTATCCACCATTACTTTCTGGTATCTCCCATTCAGCCACTGTTGAATCCATCTTGCTACTCCGCCATTAACACCCAAAGATTGAACCTTCTTAACCAACCTTCCATGGGGAACCTTGTCAAAGGCCTTACTGAAACCCATATAGACAACATCCACTGCTTTACGGTCATCAATTTCCCTAGTAACCTCTTCAAAAGATTCAAGAAGGTTTGTCAAACATGACCTTCCAGGCACAAATCCATGTTGACTGTTCTTGAACAGACCCTGTTTATCCAGATGCTTATATATATTACCTCTAAGTATCCTTTCCATTAATTTGCCCACCACTGACGTCAAACTAACAGGTCTATAAATGCTAGGTTTATTCTTTGAACCCTTTTTAAACAATGGAACAACATGCGCAGTATGCCAATCCTCCGGCACTATTCCCGTTTCTAATGACATTTGAAATATTTCTGTCATAGCCCCTGCTATTTCAACACTAACTTCCCTCAATGTCCTAGGGAATATCCTGTCAGGACCTGGAGACTTATCCACTTTTATATTTTTCAAAATGTCAGTACTTCCTCCTCTTTTTCTTGATAGTTCATTGCTTTGAGTGTTATTTTTCACTTATCTGCTGTTAAACAATTGACACTTTCATTATTTTTTGTGGCAGGAATGTGCAGGTGATAAGGAGGCAAATGTATGAAATATATCAGAGAGGGACCTTGGATGACAACAAAAAACTTTTTGTGTGAGTTTTATTTTTAGTGTGAGCTTTCTTTTCCCTCTCGCTGATTGTGAAGCTGAGGATTCTGACTAGTTGACATGAGTTGCCTGAATTACTTTAAAAAGATTGGACACAAAGTGCTGGAGTAATCCAAAATGTCACCCACCAATGTTCTCCAGAGATGCTGCCTGACCTGCTGAGATACTCCTTTTTTGTGGACCTGTTTCTGCAGTTGCTTCTTTCTGAACTTTTCTGAACTGAAAGATAATTGACTTCAGTTTTAATCCTTTCGAAAGGTTGTAGATGGTGACAGTGGCATTCTCCACTCGAGTGGAGAAGATTGAGAAGTTCCACAATTAATCCAGTTTAGTGCCGTAGAGTTGTGCAGCATGGAAATAGGCTCTTTGGTACAACTTGCCCATGCCAACCATGACGCCCCATCTACATTCGTCCAACCTACTCTCGTTAGGCCTGTATTCCAAGTTTAGTAATTTCACTACTTTCAGTGACTCGCCAATCTTGTGTACATATGTTGTACCTCCAATACTCTGGCCACTGCACCTTCCCTGCAGATATTCAGACAGCGCCAGAGACCTGTGTTCTATCCTGACTAACGGTGCTATCTCTATGGAGTTTGCACGTCCTCCGTGGGTTTCCTCTGAGTGCTCCAGTTTCCTCCCACATTCCAAAGACGTACAGGTTTGTAGGTTATTTGGCTGTTGTAAATTGTCCCCAGTGTGTAGGATAGAACTATTGTACGGGTGATTGGTGTTCGGTATGGAGATGGTGGTCGGTGTGGAGATGGTGGGCCGTAGGACCTGTTTGCATGCTGTATCTCTAAACGGAGTTGCTGAGGGTTCCCTTTCCTATGCTGTTTACAATCTCTGGCTAAAATAACTGTTTGTTCAAAGGGCGGCCGCAGACCCCATCATATGCCCCACTGCAACTCGAGCTAATGATAACATACTGGTTTAACTAACATGCTGTCTGATGGCTCATGTTGGGACCCATCTTCAAACTGTGGGGTATGAATCAGTGTGCAGAAGGGTTCTGACCTCAGCCTCTCCTATTCATGTTCTCCAGAGATGCTGCCTCACCCAGAGTTACTCCAACACTTCGCGTCTTTTTTGGAAACCAGAATCTGCAGTTCCTTATTTCTACTTTTTTAATTAATTAGCTTGCTTTCTCCGTTAAGAGACATATTCCATATATGGATTACGTTCATATTTTATAAGACTGCATGGGTGTCTGTACCATGTGCAAAATGCGCTGCCATTACTTGTCAAAGCCAATCTGACAGCACCTCCCAAACATGTGATGGTGGAAGCAAACACGCATGAACACCACCACCTCCAGGGCCCCGTCCATGCTGCACACCCGCTTGAGATGGAAATGCATCGCCGTTCCTTCATGGTCACTGGATCTAAAATTCTACCCCATAGCCCAGTGGGAGCAGATCACCAGGAGCCCTGCAGCGGGTCGCCACATTCTCCCACTACATTCTCGAGGACAATCGGGAGCGGGCAAATAAAGGGCGGTCTTGCCATGGATACCCCGACGCTGAAAACTTTCCAGTACTTGTAGTTAACAGTCACCTGACAGTTGCCTGACTAACTCTATAATCCGAAAATGTCAGGAAAAACTCAGCAGGCCAAACAGCTTCAGTGGAAAGAGAAACTTCTCATATTTCAGTGTCTGCCATTCTGTTGATTTTTTTTTGTTGACTTTAAAATGAGTTTAGTAACATCTATCCATGTTGTGTTGATGTTTAGAGATGGGATTGAAGTTGCTGTTGCCTACTTTCGTACTGGATACAGTCCAGATGATTACACTTGTGACGAGGTTGGTGCGTTTAGTTTTAAACTTCCGATTCTGATTCATTTATAACAAGACCTGTAGATATTGTTGATCTGCACAGCATATGTAAATAATTGTAATAGTCCCGATAATCTGTTTAATTGTCCAAGTGTAGAATACAAGAGCAAGGAGAATCATGCAAAAGACTGGATAGACTCAGCTTTTAGTCGCTAGAATTTAGAAGATTGAGGGGGGGATCTTATAGAGACTTACAAAATTCTTAAGGGGTTGGACAGGCAGGAAGATTGTTCCCGATGTTGGGGAAGTCCAGAACAAGGGGCCACAGTTTAAGGATAAAGGGGAAGTCTTTTAGGACCGAGATGAGAAAAACATTTTTCACACAGAGAGTGGTGAATCTGCGGAATTCTCTGCCACAGAAGGTAGTTGAGGCCAGTTCATTGGCTCGAAGAGGGAGTTAGATGTGGCCCTTGTGGCCAAAGGGATCAGGGGGTATGGAGATAAGGCAGGTAAAGGATACTGAGTTGGATGATCAGCCATGATCATATTGAATGGCGGTGCAGGCTCGAAGGGCTGAATGGCCTACTCCTGCACCTATTTTCTGTGTTTCTATACCATATTAGTTAGGCTGCAGCATTAATCTCATATTCAAGCACTCCCCGACACGTAATGGTTGCGTTCCGTGAATCCTTCTGTAAGTCAGATTTTATGTAAGTTGCATTCCGCATCTCCATCCCCTGCCCAAAGTAACTCGCTGGGAGTATAAACTGTTTCAGTGACTTTCTGCAGAGCCCGGCCTTCTGGGTAAGCACTGCCGCCATTGTCGGCTTGAATTCTGTCTCACTGTTGGGGCAATTTCTGCTGCACGGGCCTTCTGTGTAAAAGTGACCAACATGGCCCATCTACACTATTCCCACTTGCTTACATTTGGCCTCTAAACCCATGTCTAAATGTTTTTAACTGTTGCGATAATACCTGCCTCAACTACCTCCGGCAGCACGTCCCATACACCCTGCACCCTTTGTGTGTAAAGAAAAAAGTAACCCCTCGGGTTCCTGTTAAATCTTTCCCCTCTCACCTTAAACCTATATCCTCTGGTTATTGATTTCCCCTTCTCTGGGGAAGGGACTCTGTGTGTTTACCCATCTATTCCTCTCATGATTTTGTAAATCTGAGTTAGATCGCCCCTCATCCTCCTGTGCTCCAAGGAATAGAGTCATGGCCTATTCAACCTCTCCCTATAGCTCAGGCCCTCAAGTCATGGCAATATTGTTGTAAATATTCTCTGCACCCTTTTTGGTATAATGTATCTGTTTAACCTTTATTTTAGTGCTGGATTGCACGACTGATGATTGAACGTTCCATGGCAATTAAATGCCCAAATATCGCCACCCACCTTGTGGGAACTAAGAAGATTCAACAGGAATTGGTGCGTGAAGGAGTCCTTGAGAAGTTTCTGCCAGACGACCCGGCTGCTGTTGAAAGAATCCGTGAAACTTTTGTGGGCCTCTACAGCATTGATGAGGTAGAGAAATATGCTGTTTCTGTTTTTAGAACAAATCCTTTTTATAAGAATCCTTTTTATAGGCTTTCAGCAAATTGGGTAGATCAGACCTGATGTAATCAATGTTCCGTATTATGAATGTATAGGAAGGATGCTGGTTTAAACTGAAGATTGACACAAAAAGCTGGAGTAACTCAGTGGGCCCGGCAGCATCTCTGAAGAAATGGAATATGTGACGTTTTGAGTCAGAACCGACCTGCAGATTGAGAGTTAGGGGAAAGCAAAAAGAGAGATATAGATGGCACATACAATACCCTCCATAATGTTTGTGACAAACGCCCATCATTTATTTATTTGCCTCTGCACTCCACAATTTGAGAATTGTAATAGAATAAATCATGTAGTTAAAGTGCACATTGTCAGATTTTATTAAAGGGTATTTTTATACATTTTGGTTTCACCATGTAGAAATTACAGCTGTGTTTATACATAGTCCCCCCATTTCAGGGAAGCATAATGTTTGGGACACATGGCTTCACATGTGTTTGTAATTGCTCATGGGTGTTTAAATGCCTCCTTCATGCAGGTATAAGAGAGCTCTCAGCACCTAGTCTTTCCTCCAGTCTTTCCATCATCCTTGGAAACTTTTATTGCAGTTTATCAACATGACGACCAAAGTTGTGCCAATTAAAGTCAAATAAGCCATTGTGAGGCTGAGAAACAAGAATAAAACTGTTAGAGACATCAGCCAAACCTTAGGCTTACCAAAATTAATTGGTTGGAACATCATTAAGAAGAAGGAGAGCACTGGTGAGCTAACTAATCGCAAAGAGACTGGCAGGCCAAGGAAGACCTCCACAGCTGATGACAGAAGAATTCTCTCTATAATAAAGAAAAATCCTCAAACACCTGTCCAACAGATCAAAAACACTCTTCCAGGAGTAGGGTGTGGACTAGGTCAATGACCACTGTCCGCAGAAGACTTCATGAACAGAAATACAGAGGTTACACTGCAAGATGCAAACCACTGGCTAGCTGCAAAAATAGGACGGCCAGGTTACAGTTTGCAAAGAAGCACTTGAAAGAGCAACCACAGTTCTGGAAAAAGGTCTTGTGAACAGATGAGATGAAGAGTGATGGCAAGAGCAAAGTATGGAGGAGAGAAGGAACTGCCCAAGATTCAAAGCATACCACCTCATCTGTGAAACACAGTGGTGGGGATATCATGGCCTGGGCATGTATGGCTGCTGAAGGTACTGGCTCACTTAGCTTCATTGATGATACAACTGCTGATGGTAGTAGCATAATAAATTATGAAGTGTACAAACACATCCTATCTGCTCGAGTTCAAACAAATGCCTCAAAACTCATTGGCCAGCAGTTCATTCTACAGCAAGACTATGACCCCAAACATACTGCTAAAGCAACAAAGTTTATCAAAGCTAAAAAATGGTCAATTCTTGAGAGGCCAAGTCAATCACCCGATCTGAACCCAATTGAGCATGCCTTTTATATGCTGAAGAGAAAACTGAATGGGACAACCCCACAAAACAAGCATAAGCTGAATATGGCTGCAATACAGGCCTGGCAGAGCATCACCAGAGAAGACATTCAGCAACTGGTGATGTTCATGAATCGCTGACTTCAAGCAGTCATTGCATGCAAAGGATATGCAACAAAATACTAAACATGACTACTTTCATTTACATGACATTGATGTGTCCTAAACATTATGTTGCCCTGAAATTGTTTACATGGTGAAACCAAAATGCATAAAAATGGGATTCATTAAAATCTGACAATGTGCACTTTAACCACATGTGATTTTTTTTCTATGACAAATCTCAAATTGTGGAGTACAGAGGCAAATAAATAAATGATGGGTTTTTGTCCTAAACATTATGGAGGGCATTGTAGAACAAATTAATGAGAGATATTCACAATACAACGATGATCAAGGAAAGTTGGAACTCACAATTGTTCGTTGTTTGGCAGTGGGGTAGGTGATTAATACGAGTAATATAGACCGTTAAACTCAACAGGACAACAGTGAAACTAATATTAGGACTAGGGTGGGAACTGGACGGAGAGAGAGGTTTTGGCAAGCGGAAGATCACATTGGCCAAAGCGGACTGAGCAAACGAGTTCATCAAAACGTTTTGGTGATCACCTTCGTTCAGTCTGCCTCGGCCTACATGATCTCACAGTTGCCAAACACGTTTTAATTCTCCTTCCCATTCCCATACTGACCTTTCTGTCCTGGGCCTACTCGATTGTAAGAGTGAGGCCAGAAGCAAATTGGAGGAACAGCATCTCGTATTTCGTTTTGGGCAGCTTACAACCCAGCGGTATGCATTTTGATTTCTCTAACTTCAAGTAACGCTTGCATCCCCCCCTCTCCGTCCTTCCCACACCTTAGTCTTTGTACTAGTTTCACTGTCGTCCTGTTGAGTTTCTCTCTCAGTATAACTCGCTATCACCTATCCCACGGCCAAGAATGGACCAACATGAGCCCCACCTTTTATTGGTCATCATTGGCTTTTTGCATATCTTTCACTCATTTATTCTGCGCACTTTCTATATCTTTCGATTTCCTTTCTCCTGACTCTCCAGTTTTGCATGGAGTTTTGTCTGTCTACCCTCGAAAGTATGTACCTCATCCTATGCAGATCTTTTGTTTTAATTTCCCCAAAAATAAACCATTCATAATAAAAAATATATATATATACAAACCTTGGAGAATGAGGGGTGAACATCCTATGCAGATTAAAATTGAAAGGACACAAAGTGCTGGAGTAACTTGGCAAGTCTTCGGGTCTGACGAAGGGTCTCGACCTGAAACGCCACCAATCTATGTTCTCCAGAGATGCTGCCTGACCCAGCAACACTGTTGCTCCAGCACTTTGCGTTCATCTGCAGACTTAAAATGATGTAGCTTCAAAATGGCAGGAGGCATCTCATCTTAACTGACCAACGCATGCATGCTGCAATTGAATGTGTGCACTGCAGTTTTACAAGGGAGAACAGAATCACTGGTGTTGCCACTTGTGGGCTCATGAGCCTTGATAACGCATTATCAATTCTGTGTGTAAATGACTGCAGAGATATGGCACCAGAAGGTGACAATGGATCCGCACAAAATAACAATGTACTGATAAGTTGAGGTGGGAACATTTGCAAATTTGTCCTCCTGAAGCAGAGGGGAGTGGGGGTTGGGAGACCCGTGTCCACGATGCGAGTCGTGTTCACAAGCGGAATGAGAATTTACTGAAGATAGACACAAAAAGCTGGAGTAACTCGGCGGGACAGGCAGCATCTCTGGAGAGAAGGAATGGGTGAAGTTTCGGGTCGAGACCCTTCTTTAGACAGAGTCGGGGGAGAGGGAAATGAGTGGTATAGAACAAATGAATGAAAGATATGCCATAAAGCCTCGACCCGAAACGTCACCCATTCCTTCCCTCCAGAGATGCTGCCTGTCCCGCTGAGTTACTCCAGCTTTTTGTGTCCATCTTTAGTTTAAACCAGCATTTGCAGTTCCTTCCTGCACATGAAAATTTATTGATTTATCGGTGGTAACCATGTGAGGTTTTTAATAAATTAGATCGAACCTTTTCTGTCATAGGGTCCTGATGGCGATGAAATAATAGCAAAGGCACTGGCGGACCCAGAATCCTATGTGTTGAAACCACAGCGAGAGGGAGGAGGTAAGATGATACCTTCAAGTCGAGAGTGTTTTATTGTCATATGTCTCCAAAAGGAACAATGATATTCTTACTTGTAGTGCACAACAGATGTGTAAACATAATACACTATAAAACCAATAATTATTTTTGTGTGCGTGTGCACACGCACACATACACACATGTATACACAGCAATATCAAAATAATCCTCACAAGTCTATGTAGTTTGCAGCCATGCAGTCACCGAACTACATGACTCTAAGATAGACACAAAATGCTGGCGTAACTCAGTGGGTCAGGCAGCATCTCTGGAGAAAAGGAATAGGTGATGTTTCGGGTCGAGACCCGTTTTCAGACTGAGAGTCAGGGGAGAGGGAAACGAGAGATACGCATGGCGATATAGAGAAATATAGAACAAATAAGCGAAAGATATGCAAAAAAGTAACAATGATCAAGGAAACAGTCCATTGTTGGCTGTGGTCAAGGTGACAACGAGTTATACGGATAATGAAACTCAACAGACGACAGGGAAACTGATACAATGACTAGACTGGGGGGGGGGGAGAGAGAGGGGTGCTAAGGTTACTTGAAGTTAGAGCGATCAATATTCATACTGCTGGGTTGTGAGCTGCCCATGCGAAATATGAGGTGCTGTTCCTCCAATTTGTGTTTTGCAGTTCTCTTTGAAAATTGGAAGACAGAATTTTTACTTGTACTCTGAACTTTCACATAGCACAGACAAAGTGTATTGGTTCAGAATCGTCATCAGCATCCAAACCTTTTCCCAGATTTCCATGCCAATCTGGATGGGAAGCAAAGGAGAATTTTCACTGGAAATGCAAGAAACTGCAGATGCTAAAACCTTGAGTTAAAAACAGTGCTGGAGGAGTTACAGCATTTTCGGGTTGTCAGATTGTGGCGTCAGGCAACATCTGTGGAGGGAAATGGACAGGTGACCTTTTGGGTAAAGACCCTCTTTCAGACTGATCTGTTCAGTCCTCTGAAGAAACCGCACCTGAAACATCTTCTGTGCTTTTCCCTCCATGGATGCTGCCTGCCCTGCTGAGTTTTCCCAGCACTTTTCTTTCTCATAAAGGATTTTCACTCCATGATATCACTCTAGTTTAACAAGAGCATTGGCCTCTATTTTGGTGCTGGATATAGGATGAACAGTGGGATTATAAGGAAAAGCTGATGGGAGCATTGAGGGATCCCAGAGAGGAAATGGATAAGCACAAGAGGGAAAATGTTCTTCAGAACTATGGGGTGATGGGGATTGGAACTGATATTGCTCTCCAAGGAGATAGTATAAAGCCGATGGGCCTCCTTGCACACTGGTGGATCTGCAATAGTGTGCATTTAACTCTTATTATTTGTGTTGCTGCTAGGAAACAACATTTTCGGTGAAGAACTCAGACAAGTCCTGGGGGGTATTAAAGATAAAGCTTTGAGATCGGCCTTTATCCTGATGGACCGCATCAAGCCACAGGTGGTAAAGAACTACCTGCTGCAGTCTGGGGCGGCTGTGAAACTGTCTGAATGTGTGGTTGAGTTGGGAGTATTTGGTGTCTACATCAGGTAAGGAGAGCCTCTGGACCCTTTGAGTTCATTCTCACCACATTATCCTTTCTGCCTAAGCTGTTGACTGTGTCTCAGGGTCACAGAGTGTGGAAACAGGCCCTTCAGCCCAACTGGCCAGCGCTGACCAAAATGTCCCATCCAAACTAGTCCTACCTGCCTGTATTTAGCCTAATGTCCCTCTAAACCTGTTCTACCTATGTACCTAAACATTGCGATAGTACCTGCCTCAACTACCTCCTCCGGCAGCCTGTTCAACACACCCACTGCACTTTCTTTATATGTAAAAGAAGTTACCCCTCCAGTTCCTATTAAATATTCCTCTTTCTCTTCCCCCCCCCCCCCCCCCCCCGCCCCCACGATTCCACTACTCTGGGTGTTTGCCTAATCTATTCCTCACATGATTTTGTATAGCTCACCTCATCCTCCTGCACTCCAAGGAATTGAGTCCAACATCCCTATAGCTCAGGCTCTCTAGTCCTGGCAACATCGTTGTAAATCTTCTCTGTACCCTTTCTAGCTTGTGGATGAAGCTTCACCATTGTGGATTCCCCAGCAGAGATACGTGCTGCTGTGTGGTAGAAGTTCTGACCATCAAGGAGGTCTTCCAGCGTTTACTATCTGGTTGTCTAAAGAAATTATGATGTACTGATATCCTTCAGTAAAATAAATTATCAATGATTGTCCATGAACAGTTTCCCGAGTTCACGGGTCGGGATGGTCAATAAATGCTGCCATTAGTAGCGACATCCCCATCCCACAAACGATTAAACAAAAATACTTGAGTCGAGTTGTCTTGGAATCATAACAAAACGTTTATTTCAGTTTAGTTTCAGCATGGAAACGGGTCCTTCTGCCCACTGAGCCTACTGAGTCCACTAGTGTAGGATGCCCGTACACTAATTCTATCCAACACAGTAAGGACAATTTGCAGCAGCCAATTATCCCACAAACCTGCACATCTTTGGGATGAGGGAGGAAACTGGAGCATCTATGGAAAACCCATGCTTTCATGGAGAGAACGTGCAAACTCTGTACAGACAGCACCCAAAGTCAGGATCGAACCCGGGTCTCTGCCACTGTAAGGTAGCAACTCTACTGCTGCGCCACTGTGCTGCCCCTGATTAACATGGTCCAGTTAATGTTTCAATGACCTGACTGAGTAACTCTGCTGCAATGCAGTGTGTGAAATATAGATCCACCACTGAGTTTCTGGCATTCTTGGTTCTAGAGGCGTTTTGCTCGACCAACGGAGGTCACGGCCTCCGAGAGGAATCCACCGGTACCAGGACAGACCGCGAAGTCGGCCGCGGGAATCAGCAATGGGAACGAATCTGCCGGCTGTAGTGGGGCTGGAGTTCCTGAGCCCTGGCCGCAAGGGGCAAATTCAACCCGCCAATCGACCGCCTGGCCTGGCCTAGCAGCCACATTTTTTAATGGGGATTTTCAGTGTGCTCTCATAATTTTGTCTGGATTAAAGGAGGTGCCGGACCACCAGTTGCCAGAAAATCAGTGGTGGACCTGTCGTAAAATTTTTCATAGTGTAGATTGGTGAGCACTGGTGTTTGTTAATGTTGACTCTTGTGTTTCTCTCTTGTAGGAATTGTAATCGACTGTCCATGAACTTGTCTGCCGGGCACCTACTTCGCACGAAGAGGACGGAGTTTGCAGATGGAGGGGTGGCTGCTGGAGTGGCTGTTCTCGATACGCCTTATCTCATCTGACCCACAAGTGGCTCGAAATGCATGCAGGTTGCTGCATTACTGCTGCAGAAATGCAGCCAGAAGATTTACACTCTCTCCTTAAGCTGGAGAGAGGGCAGTACTGCTGAAGGCTCTCGACTCATTATTTAGTGAAGGATTCAAAATCTTAGTTTTAATAAAAAGGACCAAGTGAATGACTCAATCCAAATATGAAGTAAAATGTCTCTCGTTGTTTAAAGCACTGGCGGTATCGGAAAGAAGCAAAGTATTACTGGGCAGCAATGATATTTGTATATTGTTATATTGGTATGCCATTGGGCTTTCTAATGTGTTTCATATGTTGCAGTTGTCAGCTGTGGACCAGTGGGTCTGAATCTCGCCTCTGCTTTAAAACAAGTCTGTGTTCAGGTCTCTCTCCAGAACCTTGGGCATCAAAATCTAGGCAGATGGTCCCAGTGCTGCCCTATTGCAATTGTATTTGATGCAAAATGCCCAAGTACTGTCCAAGATGAACGTACAGAATTCCGCCTGCTGCCTGCCGCATGTGACAGCAGATCCCCACCCCTGGCCGGGTCGCCCTTCATTCTCGGCATGCCTCTGTTGCAAAATAAGGCAGGAGATGGGATTTCACTACGAGCCAATTTACCATGTGATCAACATTTATGAGAATATCAGTGTACAAGAGCCCACAGTGTGACACTACAAGTCATAGTGTCATATAGCACCGAACAATAATACTTATTCATTCCACTTTGGATTGTTATTATTGAATCTACTTCCCACCATTTTCCTGGCTTGTATTCCTGTAGATGAACTGTTCACGTGGAGTCCAGGGTTTACTTTCAGAACAAATTATTTTATTATAATTTGGCCAACTTGTGCGACGTGTGTCCTGGCCACACTATACTCCACCTTATGCAGAGTGGCACGGCATGTAGAGTTGGTGCCTCACAGTGCCAGAGACCAGGGTTCCATCCTGACCACTTGTGCTGTCTGTACGGAGTTTTTATGTTCTCCGTGTGACCGTGTGGGTTTTCTCTGGGTGCTCTGGTTTTCCTCCTAATTCCAAATATGTGCAGGTTTGTAGGTTAATTGCATTCTGTAAATTGTCCCTAGTATGTAAGATAAATTGCTGGTCGTCCCGGACTCAGTGGGCCGAAGGGCCTGTTTCCACCCTGTATCTCTAAAACTAAAAAAACTTAAATCATTACCCCTCTTCCGGAGTCTGCAGTGGTTGCTAGGCAGCATCCAGGAATGGACTCGCATAAGGTCACATTATTTACATCCAGTCACTGAGACCTGGTATAATCCATTTTCAACCAGGTTTCAGTGAGGCCCCACACACAGACTTGAGGATCATCTTGTATCTTGGCGGATCTGCCTTGGCCCATCGTGACCCTTTGCAGTTCCACATTACAATTAATTATTTTTTACTTAACTCTTCTCAATATCTTTGCCAACTAGCCTACATTTTCAATCACAGCTGACAGATCCTCCCACTTGCAGAGGTATCAGAGGTAGCCATGGAAGAGGATACAATTACGACTTTCAAAAGGGGTTGAAGGGGTACGGGTCAAATGCAGGCAAATGGGACCAAGTCGTTATGGACATTGCACAAAATAGCTTTTGTATAGCTTAATGATTCTGAGACTATAGTTTGGGCAAGAAAGGTTGCCCCCTAAATCAGACGGACGTTGTTCTTGGGGTAGCTGTTTACGGGTAGAGTGGCTGGCAAATCTGGTATCAGAACCATAACTAAACTGGATTCAGGTAAACTTCCGGAAGACAAGATGCCATGAGAGATTCGGGTTAGTTTTAATACAATATCTCATCAGCGTACCATGTCACAAATGAGGTAAGAGAAAGCTGCTCATGTCAGCACAACGAGAACCCAAGCTGCCAATGACATGTAATGGAGGGACCTTCGAATAGATTTGAGAAGCGCAGTTTAGAGCTTTGACCATCATTATGTGGCACATGTATGCTCCCCATTAAAGTTGAATCATGACGGAATGTGATAGAGATTTTATTTTCAATAAAAGGATTTCGAAAGTCTACATGCAATTCCGTGAAAGAATTCTTGTTTTAATAACATTTGATTTACTATTCCAAGATGTTTCATTACACTTCACAAGTGCTTAACTGGCGAGGAAGCCTGCAGGCCATGAAAATAGCCATAATGATGCAGGTGGGAAGTGATTGAACTGATCCAGTGGAGGGTTTGAATAGGTGTGTAGACAGAAAAAAGGGGAACACTCGACAGCTTATGCCAGCAGATTATGGGTACGAAACGACAGTTGACAGGCATGCAAAAGCTTTGACCCAGGTGACCTGACGCACACAGAAGCATGGGTATTGAGATGTTTGATACTGGCTTGGGAAAAGGAGGTTAGAGAAGTTGCAAAGTTTAAAATGGGAGGAAGAATGAATCTTATTAAAACCCAGGACACAGGTCCAGTATGGGGAAAATGAGGGAAGGAGAAGAGGAAGAGGTGGCAATGGTTACTGGAATCCACCACCCCCGTACAGATCCCTGGCAGGGAGGGAAGAAAACCATTATCAGAGCCGTTTGGAATAAGGTTCAGAGATATCAGAGTCAGTGTTACAATTGTGGTCGAGAGGGACACCACGTTAGAGATTGCGAGTGCCTCACTCGAGTACGCGAGAGCAGGGGCTTGGCACAGAATACCAACATTTATCACTGGAAGGACCCAGATTGTTGGAGTTTTGTCTGATGTGGGGTTGTTTCACTTTTAACATGATGAATAATTGATTAATCAATAATTTCCAGCATTCCTCTGCTTTAAAGTGTTAAAAGTCAAATGCTTCCATTAAAATGCTGCATGATTTTGATCTTGTATTGTTAACTGCTTAACCCCTTAGGAGGTAATGTTGCTTTAAGAAGTTGTGTGCGAGTCTCATCCATCTTTTCGTTTTCTTTATTCGTTGGATTATGTGTTAGAAGTTTTCCAGTTATTTTGAAGATTCTAAAGAAAGAGAAGTACAAGCATCAAGTTTTGTTTTTATATTATATATATATAATATAAAAACAAACATGTGTGTGTATATATATATATATATACAGAATATAGAAGGCATGAATACAGATCAGATCAGTGTGTCCATATACCATTGCATAAATATACACACATATGAATAAGTAAAACAGATAAGGTGCAAATAAATAGATAATGGGCTATTAATATTCAGAGTTTTGAGTTGAGTTCAATAGCCTGATGCCTGTGGGGAAGAAGCTGTTTCTGAACCTGGACGTTGCAGTCTTCAGGCTCCTGTACCTTCTACCTGAAGGTAGCGGGGAGATGAGTGTGTGGCCAGGATGATGTGGGTCCTTGATGATGCTGCCAGTCTTTTTGAGGCAGCGACTGCGATAGATCCCCTCGATGATAGGGAGGTCAGAGCCGATGATGGACTGGGCAGTGTTTACTACTTTTTGTAGTCTTTTCCGCTCCTGGGCGCAAAACGTGCCGAACCAAGCCACGATGCAACCGGTCAGCAAGCTCTCTACTGTGCACCTGTACAGGTTAGAGAGAGTCGTCCTTGACAACTCTCTGTAATCTTCTCAGGAAGTAGAGGCACTGATGTGCTTTCTTTATAATAGCATCAGTGTTCTCAGACCAGGAGAGATCTTCAGAGATGTGCATGCCCAGGAATTTGAAGCTCTTGACCCTTTCCACCATCGACCCGTTGATATAAACGGGACTGTGGATCCCCATCCTACCCTTTCCAAAGTCTACAATCAGTTCCTTGGTTTTGCTGGTGTTGAGGTACTCTGACTCGTCCCCATCAATGATATGTCCCACAACAGTGGTGTCATCAGCGAACTTGATGATGGAGTTCGCACTATGACCGGCTACGCAGTCATGAGTATAGAGTGAGTACAGCAGGGGGCTGAGCACACAGCCTTGAGGTGCTCCCGTGCTGATTGTTATCGAGGCTGACACTTTTCCACCAATACGAACAGTCTGTGGTCTGTGAATGAGGAAGTCGAGGTTACAATTGCAGAGGGATGCGCAGAGACCTAGTTCTGAGAGTTTAGTAACCAGCTCGGAGGGGATAATACTGTATCAATGAATAACAGCCTGACATATGAGTGTTTGTTGTCCAAGTGGTCCGGAGTGGAGGGCCAGCGAGATTGCATTCACCGTTGTGGAGGTAAACAAACTGCAGTGGGTCCAGGTTTTTCTCGAGGTAGGAGTTGATTTGCGCGATGATCAACCTCTCGAAGCACTTCATCACCACCGACGTTAGTGCCACTGGTCGATAGTCATTGAGGCACGTCACCTTGCTCTTCTTGGGCACCGGTATTATTGATGCCCTTTTGAAGTAGGTGGGAACCTCTGTCCTCAGAAGTGAGAGGTTGAAAATGTCCGTAAAAATTCCCGCCAGTTGAACCGCACAGGTTTTTAGAACACGACCGGGTATACCATCAGGTCCAGGAGCTTTTCGAGGGTTCGCCCCTCTGAAGGATTTTCTGACGCCAGCCTCTATGACTGTGACTGAAATACCATCACATCGAATGGGGGCTCGAGGAGGCACATCAGTGTTCTCCCTATCAAAGCGTGCATAAAACGCATTGAGCTTGTCAGGGAGTGATGCTACGCCGACATTCGAGTTGCCTCCTGATTTTGCCTTGTAGGAAGTGATTGCATTCAGTCCCCGCCACAGCTGCCAAACATCTGTCTCATCCTCCAGCTTGGAGCAGAAGTCCCTTTTGGCCTTTTCGATGGCCCAACCAAGGTCGTATCTGGACTTCTTGTAGACCACTGTATCATCAGACATGAATGTCCGGTGTCTGGTCTTCAGTAGAGTGCGGATCTCAAAGTTCATCCAAGGCTTCTGATTGGGAAACACTCGGAAGGTTTTTGTCGGGATGCAGTCCTCCACATATTTCTTTATGAGGTCTGTAACGCCTGTGGCGTATTCGTTCAGGTCCATTGCCGAGTCCAGCTCTGTACAGTCTGTACCAGCTCTGTACAGTCCTCACCTCTGGGCGTGCATTCTTTAATTGCTGCCTGTAGGCAGGAAGAAGCAGCACCTCGGTATGATCGGATTTCCCAAAGTGAGGGCGAGGAATGGAACGATAGGCATTCTTGAAGGTGGTGTAGCAGTGGTCGAGGGTGTTTGGTCCTCTGGTGCAGCAGGAGACATGTTGGTGGAAGTTAGGGAGGGATTTTGTAAGGTTTGCTTTATTGAAGTCCCTAGTTATGGTGGTAAATGCCTCGGGGTGAGACGTCTGGTGTTTGTTGCCAGACGGACGTCTGCTTGGGGTGAGATGAGACCGCGGTCAGGATGATGGAGGTGAATTCCCTTGGAAGGTAGAACGGATGGCACTTCACCGCCAGATGTTCGAGGTGTGGAGAGCAGGAGTTGGACAGGACTGCCACGTCTGAGCACCACGCAGAGTTGACCATGAGGCAGATACCCCCTCCTCTCCCTTTCCTAGATGCCTGCGTACAGTCCATACTATTAATACTATGTGTGTGTTTGCGTGTGTATTTATATATTTATGTGTGTGTATATATTATATATACATACATACATACGTGTGTGTGTGTATATATATACACATACACACACACACACTCACACACATATATATATGCACATGTGTGTGTATATACAGTGGCTTGCAAAAGTTTTCATACCCCTTGAGCTTTTCCACATTTTGTCACGTAACAACCATGAACGTAAATGTATTTTATTGGGATTTTATGTGATAGACCAACACAAAGTGGCGCATAATTGTGAAGTGGAAGGAAAATGATACATGGTTTTCAAATGTTTTTACAACTAAAAAACTGAAAAGTGTGGCGTGCAAAAGTATTCAAAAGTACTCAGGAAAGTGTGTACTTTCCTTGGAAATTAATTAGAGAAAAAATCTGGCCATGTGGAATCCAGGTTAAGGTGTTGGAAACAGCGTCTCTATTCCAGACATGAGATGCCCTCATTTCAGTAAGAAATTGGCATTTTGCGATATTGGTTATTAGGGTATATTAAATTGGGAATTTGAAATTTCTATTTTGAGAAATTGGGGAGCAATCGTAAATGTTGTTTTACTAACCAGAATGTTTATTTTCCAGAAGCTTAAAATATTTTGCACAAGATTTTGACATGCTGATATTGGGTTTTGGTGTTTCAAAACTGTTTTGACACCGTCATATTTACTTTGCAGATGTTTTTCACTGTACCTTGGTGCACGTGACGATAAACGACACTAAACTAATTACACTGGAGAACATCAATAGTGTCAAGTGTGGACAGCAAATGATCCCAAGGGACCATTATGTCAAAACAAAATGGGGGGAGTCTGTCGGGCAAAGCATTACGTGATTCAGGGAATAATGAGGACTGTAGAGAAACTGCTAAATAAAATGAAACCACAGATATTACTTTAAACATTTTTGTTGATGTAGTTTCCAGGGTAGTCAGGAATCAGGAAGACGGGAGGTGGCATCACTATATGGAATATCAGTATGGTGTTCAGACATGCCCTATTACCAATACGACCTTCTGTATTAACCTGCAAATACCGGCCAGAATTGGTAAAATCGAGTTGATTGATATACATAAATGTAAATCAATCACGATGGAAGTAACTGAAACTGAGGGAATAAAAGAAGATTCAGGCAAATACTTCCACGATATATTTTACTGAAGTTAGACTCGTGTCTGAGAATTTACAATGCTTTAAGAAACAGCAAATTAATGCCCATAGTACATTCATTAAGGTCATCCAGCACACTGGAGAAATTGAGATGAATGGTAAAGAAATTAAGGAAACCAGCTGATGGGATGATATTTGGAACTAGTGTGCAAATGTACAAATTCACCCATGGTAAGCATTGCCTCCCACATTGCTATCATTGTGATGGGTTTAATTTTAATTTATCAAATGTATGTATTGATGATATTTAAACTTGGAAAGTGGGAATAGAGAGAAACATAATCAAAAATCAGAAAGGACAAATGTTAGAGAACAAGTAAGAACTGACAAATGATAGGCAACAAGCAGGGTCGGACATGTATATGTAGATAAGGTAAACGAAGAGGGAAATAATGCTTTAAGAGTAGCATAATAATCTTAATTCCTATTTGCATGGCTTTGCTTTGTAGGAAATTGTAACATGGCAAAGACTCGGATATTTACATGTATGAGCTGAAATATGGCCAAGGTTCAGTGTGATCCAATTCGCTAGACCTCAATGGGCCAAAGAGGGGTATATAGCCTGGGACTGGATGTCAAGTACCCTGACAGGCTTTGGGAGGATGCTACTAGCGAGAGACAGACAGAGCAAAATGCTGGAGCCAGGAGAACAAAGGAGCACAGTGAAGATGGTCATGTCATTGACATCTGGTGGGAGCAGAGCTGAAGGTAACTTCACGGCGAAGGCAGTTCGGCCTTGAGAAGATAAAGTGCCTGGAACAGACATATTGCAAAATAACTATAATGAGAAGGAGATAGGAACAGGCAACATAATTAAGAACTCCCTAGCATGATAAGGAATAAAGATATGTTTAGTTTATTCAGCCCTTGGAGGAGTGACAGCTTGAAATGATTGACTGTAAAGCCATGAGAGCCTCGGGTTAGAACAAAGGGCTTCCTTTCGAAGATGGAAGGAAAATTAGCATAAAAGAAGGGCGGTCCGAGACATCGGCAGCGACAACCCGGGAACAACCATCGCAAGAAGGAGGGAACCCGAGTTCGAAGCTCAGAGAAGACTACCCCCCCTACCAACAGAGTGAATCTGGCCAGTTCATTCATACGGGTAATATTTGACTCCAAGTCATGAGTTTTGTGATTTAGTTTAAGAAGTGATGTTGAACTAGTAAAGTAAATGAGAAGTTATTAGAAGTCAATTGTTTGCATGCATGTTTAAAGTTACTCGAGGGTTAATAAAGATTAAGTTGTATTGAACTAAACTAAACCTTGGCTTAGAGACTTTTGTTCGACACGTCAGTTGATACCCTATAGAGGTAATAGGGTCAACAAATACTGAACATGACTACTTTCATTTACATTACATTGCTGTGACCCAAACATTATGGTGCCCTGAAATGGGGGGATTATGTTTAAACACTGCTGGAATTTCTACATGGTGAAACCAAAATGTGTAAAAATGGCCTTTATTAAAATCTAACAATGTGCACTTTAACCACATGCGATATTTTCCATTATAAATCTCAAATTGTGGAGTACAGAGGCAAATAAATAAATGATGGGTCTTTGTCCCAAACATTATGGAGGGCACTGTATATGTTGCCCAATGTCTATTGCAGCTTACGCTGATTTTTGTTGTGTTCTTTCCAGTCATTGAATCAAGTTGTCGACAGTGTCCAAGTGTATGTTTAGTGTAAGATAAAGTCCGATTAAAGATAGTTGGAATGTTTAAGAAAGAACTGCAGATGCTGGAAAAATCGAAGGTAGACAAAAATGCTGGAGAAACTCAGCGGGTGAGGTAGCATTTATGGAGTGACGGAATAGGTGACGTTTCGAGTTGAGACCCCTCTCCAGACTGATGTGGGGGTGGGGGAACATGAAAAAGAAAGGAAGAGGCAGAGACAGTAGCTGTGAGAGAACTGGGAAGGGGAGGGGAAGGAGGGAGAAAGCAAGGACGACCTGAAATTGGAGGTCAATGTTCATACCGCTGAGGTGTAAACTACCCAAGCGAAATATGAGGTGCTGTTCCTCCAATTTGCTGTGGGACTCACTCTGGCCATGGAGGAGGCCCAGGCAGAAAGGTCAGATTCAAAATGGGAGGAGGAGTTGAAGTGCTGAGCCACCGGGAGATCAGGTAGATTAATGCGAACCGAGCGGAAGTGTCAGGCAAAGCGATCGCCAAGCCTACGTTTGGCCTCACCAATATAAAGAGGTTGATGCCTAGAGCAGCGGATGCAATAGATGAGGTTGGAGGAGATGCAGGTGAACCTCTGCCTCACCAGAAAGACTGCTTGGGTCGTTCGATGGAGTCAAGGGGGGAGATAAAGTGACAAGTGGAGTATTTCCTACGGTTGCAAGGGAAAGTACCGGGGAGGGGGTGGTTTGGGTGAGAAGGGACGAATTGACCAGGGAGTTATGGAGGGAGTGGTCTCTGCAGAAAGCCGAAACGGGAGGAGGTGGGAAGATGTGGCCAGTGGTGGGATCCCGTTGGAGGTGGGGGAAATGTCGGAGGATTATCTGTTGTATGTGAAGGCTGGTGGGGTGGAAGGTGAGGACAAGGGGGACTCTGCCCTTGTTACGAGTAGGAGGAAGGGGTGTGAGAGCAGAGCTACGGGATATAGAGGAGAACCTGGTGAGAGCCTCATCCATAGTTGAAGAGGGGAACCCCCGTTCCCTAAAGAATGAGGCCATCTCCGATGCCCTGGTTTGGAACACCTCATCCTGGGTGCAGATACGGCGTAGAAGGAGGAATTGGGAGTAGGGGATCGAGTCCTTACAGGAAGCAGGGTGGGAAGAAGTGTAGTCCAGATAGCCATGGGAGTCAGTGGGTTTGTAGTGGATGTCGGATAGTTGGAAGATCGTCAATGAGGTAGATAGAAATGGTAGCTTAAAATAAATAACTATTGAAATGGTTTAAACATTTCTGATCTGATAAAAATGGGCGAAAGGGAGCTCTGACTGTAAAATACGATGTGTGTGCATTTGTGTAGCGAGTGTGTTAATCTCTGACATTGCAACGTTTGCAACCAAAGCTGCTGTTTCGAATGGTATATTTATCGATTTTTTGCGGGTTAAAGAAGCAAAGTGAAACTAAACAATCTGTTGGCGGAACTCAGCGAGTCGAGCAGCATCTGTGGGGAGGGAAGGAATTGTACATGTTTTGCGTTGAGGTAGGGTTGGCAACTGTACCAGTATTAGCCAGGACATCACGTATATTGGGCTAAATTGGTTTGACCCACATGCGACCGTCCTTGTCTGCTACTCTAATCACCAGATCCTAGATTTTACAGGCAGATCCTAGATCTTACAGACAGATGCTAGATCTTACAGACAGATCCTAGCACAGTGTACGTGTGTGTTACATGTGGAGTTCTCATCAGCGCATCAAAGGACTGCTTGAACCAGTCAAGAGCAGCAAGAAATATATCAATGGAAAAAGTAGACTTTGTGAGTGCCCCCCTTCCTCTTTTGCAGTGATTATATGTCTCCTCTATGGACACATAGAGATAGGGTTATTTGGAGTTATTTTATGCCCCTGTTACCATCTGCTAGCTGCCAGCCCCCTGTCACTTCATCCCGGGCCTGCACCTTACCCACACCGCGGCGGACAACACCTTTTGTCCCTTATTTGAGAGTGAGAATGTTGGCAGCCCTAGGTTGAGGCCATGCCCAGAAACAATCACGGTCGCAGTGGCGCAGCGATAGAGTTGCTGCCTTACAGCGAATGCAGCGCCGGAGATCCGGGTTCGATCCACGCCTACGGGTGCTGTCTGTACGGAGTTTGTACATTCTCCCCGTGACCTGCGTGGGTTTTCTCCGAGATCTTCGGTTTCCTCCCACACTCCAAAGACATACAGGTTTGTAGGATTAATGGCTTGGTAAATGGAAAAATTGTCCTTAGTGGATGTAGGATAGTGTTAATGTGCGGGGATCGCTGGTCGCCATGGAGCAGGTATCTCTAAACTAAACGGGGAACCTGGTGGAGACAGCCTGACAGTCAGCACCCGCCCAGATCAAGGTACACTCTAATATCTCCTAGCCAAGGTGACCACACCTCAAAACTCTGTGTGCGTGCAGTTGCTTTTATGATAATTGCCTGTGTTAATTGCAATAGCATAGCTGATTATTTAATGTAATATCGATTTTTTTTTTAATTTGGTAACACCGAGGCCTTTCAAAGTGGTCAAACTAGTTATGTACTTCAATGGTATGCTTATTTAAGAATCCAGGGAGAATCTTTCACCAGCTTTTTTTGCATTATAAAAGCAGAAAGCTGAAAATAATCAGATGATGTCATACAAGAATGTTCCAGAACAGTCTGTGACCAATAGCGCTGTGGCCGGTAGCATTATATTTAAACCCCATAGCACTGCAGCTGACAGCTCTTTGTTTAAATTCCCACGCGTTAAGCCAACAGCGCCCTGTTAAAACCATTGCTCGCCAAACCGGCGGCACTGTATGTATTACCTTTACACGCCAAGTCTGTAGCGCTGTGTATTGCTTTACGCACCAGTCTGCGGCTGATAGTACTTTGTTCCCAAAGGGGGGGTGATGGCGGTCATTTTAACGACTGATTTCTCACTTGTATAAAGGCAGGCACCAATAAGCCATGTTAGTTTATGTACGACAGGGGTTCACCGACTGGCTGAGTTGTGATCAGCGCTGCGAACAGAGGCAGAGAGAAAACGAGAGGGAGAGAGAGAGAGAGGTGTGCTGCTGTAAAACGGACCCCACGCATACCAAGACAAGTATTGTTTTTGTCCTCTCTTACCAATAATGATTTACAACTAAACAGATGAGTGAGCCTTCTTCTGTTCAACTTGTCAGATCCTTGAGCCTGTTCCCTTGTAACAATTGGCGTAGTCGGCAGGATTTTACGAATAGAATGGAAAATGTTTGGTAAAAAGAAATAGCAAAGGAGATGGCACTTGTGCAGGCCAAGCACTCCAGCAACAAGCTGCAGCCGCTCGTCGCCAGGCATCAACAGGTAAAAGGTCAGTAGTGTGGGACAGTGAAACTGGTGACAGAATCAAGAGGCTTAAAAGTCACATATACTTTGTGAATTCATGTTATCCTGCCAGACGGAGACCACAATTGGTGTGTACAGGAAGCAACGACAAAACAGTGAAGCTATGGTACATTCGGAAGAAGGCTGCAATCCATACGATTCAAGACACGTACCAAATACTGGCAGCAACGTTTAATGACACAAGCGATCAGAATTAGATGAAGGGATTCAAAGTAACATTAGCAAATTTGCAGATGACACAAAGCTGGGTGGCAGTGTGAACTGTGAGGAGGATGCTATGAGAATGCAGGGTGACTTGGACAGGTTGGGTGAGTGGGCAGATGCATGGCAGATGCCAGTTTAATGTGGATAAATGTGAGGTTATCCACTTTGGTAGCAAAAACAGGAAGGCAGATTATTTTATAATGGTGTCAAGTTGGGAAAAGGGGAAGTACAACGGGATCTGGGGGTCCTTGTTCATTGGTCAATGAAAGTAAGCATGCAGGCAGTGAAGAAAGCGAATGGCATGTTGGCCTTTATATCGAGAGGAATCGAATATAGGAGCAAAGAGGTCCTTCTGCAGTTGTACAGAGCCCTAGTGAGACCACACCTGGAGTGTTGTGTGCAGTTTTGGTCCCCTAATTTGTGGAAGGACATTTTTGCTATTGAGGGAGTGCAGCGTTGATTTACAAGATTAATTCCCGGGATGGCGGGAATGTCATATGCTGAGAGAATGGAGCAGATGGGCTTGTACACTCTGGAGTTTAGAAGGATGAGAGGTGATCTCATTGAAACATGTAAGATTTTTAAGGGTTTAGACACACTAGAGGCAGGAAACACGTTCCCGATGTTGGGGGAGGTCAGAACCAGGGGCCACTGTTTAAGAATAAGGGGTAAGCTATTTAGAACGGAGATGAGGAAACACTTTTTCACACAGAGAGTTGTGAGTCTATGGAATTCTCTGCCTCAGAGGAAGGTTGAGGCCAGTTCTATGGATACTTTCAAGGGAGAGCTAGATTGGGCTCTTAAAGATAATGGAGTGGGGAGAAGGCAGGAACGGGGTACTGATTGGGGATGATCAGCCATGATCACATTGAATGGGGGTGCTGGCTCGAAGGATCGAATGGCCAACTCCTGCACCCATTGTCTATTTTCTATCTCTGCTGACGGCATTAAGGTTTAGGACCTCCAACAAAACAAGTTAATTTCTATGATGCATGGTCATACAGACTCGGCTACTGGTTTGACCCCGAGTGGGGTAAAAGAGAACATCACCAACCTCGCTGACCAATCGGGACAATCTATAGATGGTGATATAGAGAGAGATATAGAACAATAACAATATGAATTCAATATTTAAACCATTGGGTTTTAAGCAGCTGAAGTGAAATATGAGATGCTGTTCTAGCTCCCAGTTCTTGAGCTTGGGTTGAGTTCAGCTGCTCAGTTGAGCACTAGCACCAAATTTGATTACAGTGTAACGAATCTTCCAAAGATTGCCACTCTGAAGTGTGTGCCATGATTGACCATGGGGATGCTGAACATTTAGTTAAATGATATCCGCTGGGCCATTAATACGGGTCCTGGATGCTTCTGGTCAAGTGAGATAACACAGAACTAGCGTGATTGATGGTCAATGGGCCGAAGGACCTGTTTCCATGCTGTATCTCCGAATTAAATTAGGGCAGTACGGTGGTGCAGCGGTAGAGTTGCTGCCTTACAGTGCCAGGGACCTGGGTTCGATCCTCACTGCAAGTGCTGTCTGTACAGAGTTTGCACATACTTCCTGTGGCCATGTGGGTTTCCTCCTGGTGCTCCGGTTTCCTCGAACATTCCAGAGATGTGTATGCTTGTAGGTTAATTGGCTTCTGTAAATGTCCCTCATGCACAGGATAGAAGTAGCGTACAGGTGATTGTTGGTCGACATTGACTCGGTGGGCCTAAGGGCCTGTTTCCATGCTGCTATTATCTTTAAACCAAACTACACTAAACTGAACAAGTAAGGAATGTTCCTGCTGGAGGATAACATTGTCCTTCCCCATTTTTGTCTGCAACATGAGTTCCGTCCAAATAAAAAGCCACTTGGTCAGAGTTTTGAAAAATCATATTCCTGGATCTTCTTCCTATCGAGTCAACGCACAAGATTAGAAGTTGTTCAGCCAGAGCTGAACACACTTCTCGGCATCTGCATACAATGGTGTCTGTCTTGCGCTTCTTGTTATTCTTGTGCGTGGTGGTGGAAAAATTGACGAAAACAGGGCCGCGACGTGAACGCACTTTCCTTGACCCAATATTCCTGGATAAATTCAGCAGAGGTGCTGGTGGTAAGATGGAAGCAGCAATAATTTGGATGTATCTGTTCTAAGATTTCACCGTTGTCACAGGAGATTGTGATCCCGGTCGCAACAGATGAAGTCCTGCAGAACAGTAGTCTCATCCAGCGCCTGACAGCTGCAGCCAAAGATGCAGCTCTCCTTCAGGGAGTCCTTATGAGGACAAAGGAAGATCCAAACAGCAGTGAGGTCAGTTCTGGTGAGAGTGGCCTTTTAATTTGGGCAGTACATTGAAACTCATGGTTAAATTTACAATCAATCCTACATGTATTCTCGCTAAATTGCTCCTGCTAACTTATACGGTAGGATCATCAAAATCATTCAATCATCACAATCGCAATTTATTAGCCAAGTATGTTTTGCAACATTCGAGCAATTTGGTTTGCCATACAGTCATACCAAAAAAGCAACAAGACACACAACTACATGAAGAATTGACATAAGCATCCACCACTGCGGCTCCTCCACATTACCTACTGTGATGGAAGGCAATCAAGTCTTATCGTCTTTCCTTCTTTCCTCCTCTAATATGATGTACGATACAATACGATCGAACTTTATTTATCCCAGGAGGGAAATTGATCTGCCAACAGTCATAAAACACGAGATACATGAAGCATGAAATTAAAGTGACGAATGTAAAGGATTGGGGATGTGCAAAGATTTGGGATGGGGGGGGGGGGGGGGGGGGAAGGGGGGTGGGGGAGGGGAGTCAGTCCACCCCACGACAGAAGAGGGAGGAGTTGTACAGTTTGCTAGCCACAGGGAAGACGGATCTCCACGGTCTGTATTGCATCTTGGTGGGACAAGTCTGTTGCTGAAGGTGCTCCTCAGGCTGACTCGTGTCTCATGGAGGGGGTGAACCGTATTGTCCAAGATTCTTTGCAGTTTGAGGAGCATCCTCCCCTCCACTTATCTCCTACAAAGCCACAGCTACCTCAACTACACCTCGTCTTTCAAGGGGACTGTCCCTTTCTCTCAGCTCCTCTGTCTTTACCAATCCTGCTCCCAAGTTGAGGCTTTCCACTCTGGGGCATCTGCAAATCTTCTTTCTTCAGTAAAGTTGTTTTCCCCTCGCTGCTGAAAATAGCCCTCGCCTATCTCTCCCACGGTTCTGATCTCCCTCACCCCTCCATCCCCCCCCCCCCTCCCCCTCAGATAGAACAAAGATAGAATTCCCATTGGTCAGCTTTCACCCAACCATCCTCCGTATCATGTCTGGAGAAATGTCCTGGCCTGAAATGTCGTCTGTCCATTCCCCACCCCGGATGCTGCTCGAACCACTGGGTTCCTCCAACAGTTTGTTTTTTACTCAAGATTCGAGCACCTGCAGTGTCTTTTGTCTCTGAGATTCTCTACTACCTATTACCTATCTATACTTTTTTTCGTAATTGGAAAGGAAAAAATTAGATGTATATGGAGCAATGGGATTAGAGTAAGAAAGTAAGTTTATTGGCCAAGTTATTCACATACAAGGCATTTGCCTAGGTGCTCCGCCCACAAGTAAAGAGTGGCCGGGTATTATGGTCAGTCTGGATAAGTGGAGGTCATAAGTGCTCATTTCTATGCTATTCATTTCTGATTCTAGAAGAAGCCCCAGCCAGACTTGAGGGGCTGAGTGGCCAGTTCCTGCTATTTTTCTTATGTGCTTCAACATGAAGTCCCTCCTTTTTTAAAATTCTTTCTCTGTAGAAATATACTATATTTAAGGCACAATTAAAATGAAACTTGTTTAAGTATTTAGGAACTAGGTTTACCACCAATGTATTGTCTCCTGATCATGAAACACTAACTGAAAGATCTGAAGTCTGTTTCCATCACTTCCAAATTTTGATTTCCAGTATTTGTAAATGTCCTTTTGTTGGACTCTGTACTAGATTATATTGTATTGCTGATAATTTTAGTGTCCCACATACCTAGTGTAATGGTTCTTTCACCTCTTCCCTTCTAGACGATCAGCTATGCTCCCTTCACCCTATTCCCATCACCGGTACCAACAAGACCCTTCAACCAGGCATTTGAGGTCCAGCAAGACTTCAACGCACTAATTGATAAAATCAGCATGGATTCAGAATTTCTAAAACAAGCTCTAGCAAGGTGAGATTCTGACAATATGATATACAAAAAAAACCGGCCCTCCAATGTTAAGAGGGGATTACATTCACAGAAACCACGTCATCGGTTCATGCGTCAAGAGACACAAGTTGAATAAAAAATAAATGCTGTGGTGGTTTTTCCACATTCATTCTGAGAGTGCAAATTTGATTTCACATGTGGAATTTCTGCCCAGTGATGTGTGAAATCTTTTCGAAAAAATTTCTGTCACCTAAGCGGCTGTTGTGCAGGAGTTGCCTGTGCAGTTGTACAAAGTACTTTGTGTATCTGCTGTCTGGACTTGTTTCACGTTGGATCTTGCAGGTTTGTCCTGCGTTCTCTACTCCTCTCTTCCATGTTCACTTGCTCCGTTGCTCTTGTCCCCTGGAGCCTTTTTAAACAGTCATAGGAGTTGGTGTTGCAGGTTTAAACCTATCTTGCTAGGGTGGCTATTTTGGAAATGCGTCCTGAAACTGCTGGAGATTTTCTCAACGACAAGAGTAATTTCTGACTCTAGAATAAATCAATGAACATGGGAATAAGTAGAACCTTGTTAACCACCCACACCTTCCTAACCAACCATACTTTGATTTTTTTTCAAAACCCCTGTGGACAGTCCCATTCGTAAATCTAATTTTCTCCATGGTTGGGATATTTAAACTCCTGGCCTTCCCATGTATCCATAATTTCATTCCCTTCCTCCATTGTAGTTGCCGTGCAAAGGGCTTGCAATCTACAATTTTCTCTTTTGTCTGAGCTTTTGGTCATTCGTCCACCTTATGTGGTTCAGAGTCAATTGTTGGGACACAACAGCAAAGAGCCTTGATATGTTTTCTACTACTGTAGTCCCATATGTGAAAATAACTACTTTGAAGTGGTAACGGTAGCGGGAGACAGGGGTCTAGGTATAACGTTCACGTCGCGGCCCTGTTTTCGTCAATCTTTCCACCACCACGCACAAGAACCAAAAGAAGCGCAAGACAGACACCATTGTATGCAGATGCCGAGAAGTGAGTTCAGCTCTGGCTGAACAACTTCCAGCCGGCACATACAACAGATAGTCTTCCGCCAGTTTCGCCACGTCCAACGTGACCCCTCCACTCGCCACATCTTCCCATCTCCCCCCCTGTCTGCCTTCCGCAAAGACCGCTCCCTCCGCAACTCCCTTGTCAATTCTTCCCTTCCCTCCCGCTCCACCCCTTCCCCGGGCACTTTCCCTTGCAACCGCAAGAGACGCTACACTTGTCTCTTCACCTCCCCCATCCACTCCTTTCAGGGACCCAAGCAGTCCTTCCAGGTCCGACTGAGGTTCACCTGCACCTCCTCCAACCTCATCTACTGCATCCGTTGCTCTAGATGCCAGCTGATCTATATCGGTGAGACCAAGCGGAGGCTTGCCGATCGTTTCGCCGAACACCTCAGCTCGGTCTGCAATAACCAACCGACCTCCCGGTGGCTCAGCACTTCAACTCCCCCTCCCATTCCGTATCCGACCTCTCGGTCCTGGGCCTCCTCCACGGCCAGAGTGAGCAACACCGCAAGTTGGAGGAACAGCACCTCATATTCCGCTTGGGGAGTCTGCATCCTCTGGGCTTAAACATTGAATTTTCTCAATTCTGTTAACCCTGGCTGTCTCCTCCCCTTCTGTCTCAGCCCTCGGGCCCTGGCATTCCTTCTCTCTCTATCTCTCCCCACCCAAGTCGCACCAGCTTCTCATTTTCACACTACAAACAGCTTACAATGGCCTGTTTCCTTTATCCTCGATACTTTTTTGCATATCTTTCATTCATTGTTCTTTATCTCTCCACATCACCGTCTATATCTCTCGTTTCCCTGATCCCTAACCAGTCTGAAGAAGGGTCTCGACCCGAAACGTTGCCTATCTCCTTCGCTCCTTAGATGCTGCTGCACCCGCTGAGTTTCTCCAGATTTTTGTGTACCCTGGCTGAACAACTTGTAATCTTAGGTGTGGACTCGACAAGAAGAATAAGAAGAAGCAGGAGACACGAG
The DNA here is from genome assembly GCA_963514005.1 of Raja brachyura. Next base: position 27,682,243 of record OY740802.1, read on the forward strand.
AGGGCAGATGCTAGAATCCAGAACAAAACACTTAGTGCTGGAGGAATTCGGTGGGTCGGGAAGCACCTGTGGAGGAAAATGGAATGATTACATTTTGGGTTGGGACCCTTCTTCAAGCTGATGGAATAGAGGAGAGATAGCTGGTAGAAAGAAGGGAGGGAAAGGCATAGGGCAAGGCCTAGTGATAGTTGGAGCCAGGTGAGGAGGGTTAATCGGCAGAATGGTCAACTGGGAAAAGGGGGGGTAGAGATAGTAACAATGGCTCAGGGTAGACTAGACAAATAGGTGCAAATGATGGAATCTGAGAAGGAAGAAAGGTGGGGAGTGAAATGTAGAACCAGAGGGAGGAGTGGAGGACGGGGAAAGAACAGGAAGGGATGTGATAACAGCTTCCTGGAAATACCAAGGCTTGGGCTAATTGAATTTTAGGAGAATGAGGGGTGGCCTTATTGAGATTCCAGATCGTTGTTACGCAGGTGCTGATGGTAGATGCTAAACAAAAACAGAAAATGGGGAAATTCGCAGCAGTTCAGACTGCATCTGTGGGAAGAGAAATGGTCAATATATGACATTGGGAAATGTTTGTCAGAACCGGGAAGGAGACGAAAGAAGCTTGCAGACACAAGCAGCTGTGGATGCTGCAATGTTGAGCAAAACACATGAGTGCTGCATGAACTAGGCATGCCAGGTAGGGTTTGAAGAGAGAATAGACAGACGCCACAGGTTGGTACATCTTCTCTCGAAATATCACCTATTCCTTTTCACCAGAGGTGCTGCCTGACCCGCTGAGTTACTCCAACACTCTGTGTCTATATTTACTTATATAACCCATGCTGTCTTGAGCTTCCTGTTAGCAAGATCGTAAAAACATTGCTGAAATGTGTATGGAATTGGGCCTGTGGGTCAAGGAATGAACTGTGTCTAACGTATTACATTAAATGTAATTGAACTTTGTTTTTGTTGCTTAATTCCTGCAGTCTTATCAAATCTGTTTTTGGTGCTGCCTTTTCCAGTACTGTAGAAGCAGATGGATTTACAGCTCGTCTGTTCAGCATCTACAGTCAGGTGCTTGAAGAAGGAATTACCCAGGTAATGGATTACATTTTATGCTGTTTCGGACAGGATCTTCTCGAAAAAACCATCCAATCATTTTATATCCGTCAAAGATTATAACATTTGGTGCAAAAAACACAATGAGTAAGAGTGTGATGAAGTGCTGTTGATCTGCGGGGATAGCCTCAAGCAATGTTAAGAGGCACAAGCCTGCAGATGATGGAATCCTGAGCAAAATAAAAAATCTGCTGGAAGAAATCATCAGATCAGGCAGCATTTGTGGAGGGGAATGCACAGATAACATGTCAGAACCCTTCTTCAGGCCTGGAAAGGAGGTTGCTGGAAGAAAGATGCAAGGGGAAGTGTTCATGTCCCATCCCTTTCTCTCATCTTTTTCCATCCGTAGCAAGATAATCATTCCCAATGCAGGGTCTCCACCAAGAAAGTCAACGAATCCTTCCCCCCTCCCCTCAATGCCCCAGCACAGATGATTTGAGTTCCTCTGGAGGTTAGTTATTTTTCTTCAGATTCCAGCACTTGTGGTCTTTTGTGTCTCGAGTTCATGCTTCAAATTGGTGACCTTGTAGCGGCTCCTAGTGGTTAAGATGTGCATGAAGAACCCTCGTCAGAAGTCGGGGCTGTCACGTGACAGGGATTTTCACAGGGTTTTTAGAGTTAGTAAGTTTGTTCAGCAGCTAGTGCTCTTTGCAATGACAAGAGCTTAAAAAAAAAGTTTTCTCTCGACTAAGTGCTCATGTAGTTCAAGTTAGACAAAAATGCTGGAGAAACTCAGCGTGTGAGCGGGTCCATTTTTTCAGCATCTGCAGTTCTTTCTAAAACGTGTAGTTCAAGTAACGTTTTGTCAATAAAACCATTTGCTCTTCTCGCTTGGTCTCGCTACAACCTCCTCTATACATGCAAGTGCAACTTCAGCTGATTTTCAAAAACGCGGGCAGTGTCTTAAAACATGCACGCCGGGAAATGTTGAATGTGGTAACTCTCATGCTTTTGCATAAACTTGGGTCCAATCATTTTTATTTTATTCCCCTTGTTCAGCCTATAACTCTGGGTGTGAACCGATCAGATTACATGTCTGACAAGAGACACAGTGAGAGAACCACTCTGAAACTGCTAGCTTGGCAGGGCTGGCTTCCAGGATCCCTGAAGTCCATCGGTAAGATTCGGCATTAGACGGTTTTGTGTTGTTTAGTTTATGTTGGTCTTCCCTTTTGTATCCAGGGTCATGGTCTGCTCCTCCTCCGGGGTGGAAGATTGCAACCTTCACGTGGTCCGCCCTGTTTCAACTAATGCAATCAACTCGACGTGCACAAACAGAAGATCAAATAGAACAAGTTGTCCAACAACTTTAGGCTGTGCACGCCACACGAAAGAAGAAGAACAAGTCTGCCCCTCCCATGTAGCATCCGTCAATATGGGGCATGCAATTCGGGGGTGACGCCTATCCCCTTAATATTTCCTAATCAGAGACCTGTTCAAGTGTCTTTTCAATGTTGTTATGGTACCTGCCTCAACTACCACCTCTGGCAACTCGTTCCATGTACCCACGACCCTCTGAATGAAAATGTTGCGCATCAGGTCCTATTAAATCGTTGCCCTCTCACCTTAAAGCTATGTCCTCCGGTTCTGGATTCCACTACCCAAGTAAAAGTCTGTGTGAATTCACCCTATCTATTCCACTTGTGATTTTATGCTTTTTAATTTATCCTCCTATGTTTCACATAGGCATGTATTGAATGTTTGGGGAAAACCTGACAAAGCGGCAAAGATCCTGATCAACAAAGCAGTGGAAGGAATTTGCAAAGGCATCACTAAGGCATGTCAATTGTATGGGTCACATGAGTGAGTACTGCTCAACAGTAAATGGAAATCAAAAGATTGCAGATACTGAGAAATCATAGAATCAAAGAAAATAGGTGCAGGAGTAAGCCATTCGGCCCTTCGAGCCTACACCGCCATTCAATGTGATCATGGCTGATCATCCAATTCGGTTTCCTGTACCTGCCTTCTCTCCATACCCCCTGATCCCTTTAGCCACAAGGGCCACATCTAACTCCCTCTTAAATATAGCCAATGAACTGGCCTCAACTACCTTCTGTGGCAGAGAGTTCCAGAGACTCACCACTCTCTGTGTGAAAAATGATCTTCTCATCTCGGTCCTAAAAGACTTCCCCCTTATCCTTAAACTGTGACCCCTCGTCCTGGACTTCCCCAACATCGGGAACAATCTTCCTGCATCTAGCCTGTCCAACCCCTTAAGAATTTTGTAAGTATCTATAAGACCCCCCCCTCAATCTCCTAAATTCCAGCGAGTCCAAGCCGAGTCTATCCAGTCTTTCTTCATATGGAAGTCCTGCTATGCCATAATTCAGTCTGGTGAACCTTCTCTGTACTCCCTCTATGGCAAGAATGTCTTCCCTCATTTAGGACACCAAAACTGTATGCAATACTCCAGGTGTGGCCTCACCAAGACCCTGTACAACTGCAGTAGAACCTCCCTGCTCTTGTATTCAAATCCTTTTGCTATGAATGCCAACATACCATTCGCTTTCTTCACAGCCTGCTGCACCTGCATGCCAACTTTTAATGACTGGTGTCGCCCACTAGGGGCGCTGCACTGACAGTAGCCTCTGCCTGCAGCCCGTTTGTCTTTACATCTTTTTTTTATTTTTAGTCCGTTAAAAGCAAAGATTATAGAGGAGCAAGATGCGCCACTAAGTGGAAATCCAATGGACTGGTGTGTAGTACGTAACGGAACGTCACGGCCGCCATTTTGGCGGACTGCCTCCCGCTGTGTAATCCGCTCCAAAGCTACAGAGCAGTTGCAAACAAAGATTATAGAGGAGCAAGATGCATTAGAAAGTTATTAGATTTATTTGTAATAGATCTTTACTTACCTCTCGATCCCTCTCTATCCCCTCTCTTCTCTCGATCCCTCTCTATCCCCTCTCTTCTCTCGATCCCTCTCTATCCCCTCTCTTCTCTCGATCCCTCTCTCTCCCCTCTCTTTTCTCGATCTTTCTCTCCCCTCTCTTTTCTCGATCTCCCTCTCCCTCTCTTCTCTCTCTCCCCTCGATCCCTCTCCCCCCTATCTTCTCTCGATCTCCCTCCCTCCCCTCCCCTCTCCCCTTCCTTCCCTCTCTCTCTCTCCCCCTCTCTTGTCCCCCTGTTCCCCCATTTCCCTCGCATCTTTCCTCCCCAGCCCCTCTTTTGCATCGTTTCCCTTGCATTACATTGTACAGCTTCCCTTGTATTGCTTTAACACACACTGTGCACAAAATTACAGACACACACAAACACACATTCATATAAATATATGGTGGACAGATAGAAGCAAATCTTTGGATAGAAGAGCATATTAAAATCTTCTTCTAAAGACCATTATGTAATTTATTTCTATCCTCTTTTGGGCCGAAGGCATAGAGCAGGGCTGCCAACTCTCACACAGAGGGAAGGGAGGGAGAGAGGGAAATTGAGAAGAGAGGGGAGAGAGATCGATCGAGAGGGGAGAGAAAGAGATCGAGAGGGGAGAGAAAGAGATCGAGAGGGGAGAGCGAGCGATCAAGAGGGGAGAGAGAGCGATAGAGAGAAGAGAGGGTGATCGAGAGAAGAGAGGGAGATAGCGAGAAGAGAGGGGATAGAGAGGGATCGAGAGGTAAGTAAAGATCTATTACAAATAAATCTAATAACTTTCTAATGCATCTTGCTCCTCTATAATCTTTGCTTGCAACTACGCTGTAGCTTTGGAGCGGATTACACAGCGGCAGATCGAGGGACAAAGATTACAGAGAAGCCTAGTTTCCCAATAATATAGACGCCATAGTCGACGCCATCTCTGGCCCGCTAATATGGCGTCGACAATCACACACGTGATACTACGCCTTTTCCACTGAGTGGCGCATCTTGCTCCTCTATAATCTTTAGTTAAAAGTGTGTTTTCGGGGGAAACTTTAACTTTTCTATGTGGGGGAGGGGGGCAGGGTAAGGGGGAAACTAACTCCCAGTCGCTTCCTGGCGGGGACGCGACTATTTCTCCGAGCCGCGTCCTCGCCCCCCACCTCGCGGCCTACCACCTGGATCGGAGCGGCCTTTCCTGCCGGGGACCGGGAACCGGACCAGAGCTGCAACAGCGGCGGCGCTGGAGTCACCGCGGAGCTGGCGATGCCTCCCTGGGTCGCCGTTGGAGCTCCGGAGCGTTGGGCTGCTGCTCCAACATCGTGGAGCTCTGGTTCGGTGAGCTCCCAACGCGGGCGGCGCTGAACTCCATGGAGTCCTGGGGCCCTTTGCCGAGGGCCTCCAGCGTTGAATCTCCACCCGGCGCGCTCTGCGGACTTTGGGAGCCGCGGACCCCGGTAGGAGGGGGCCGACTCGGGGTCCAGGCCGCTGAGGACGTCCCCCAGCCCCGACGTCGGACTTGCATCACCCCGGGGAGCGGGCCTGAACATCGGGCCGCCCGGAGCAGTGACAGCGGAGGGCTCGGGGAGGCCCTGACCATGGGTGAACATTGGGAACATCGGGAAGAGACTGACTTTGGTGCCTTCCCTCACGGTGGGAAATGTTGATCCTGCTGTGAGGGGATGTTTTATGCTGAATTTCTATCTACTCTGTGTTGTGTTCTTTATTTTTTTCCTGTATTGCTGTATGGTGACTTCATTTCACTGTGCCAATTGGCACACGTGACAAATAAAATGTATTTGTATCTATCTGTGTACCATGACACCCAGGTCTAGTTGCATCTCCCCTTTTTCCTAATCGGCCACCGTTCAGATAATAGTCTACCCTCCTGTTTTTGCCGCCAAAGTGGATAACCTCACATTTATCCACATTATACTGCATCTGCCATGCATTTGCCCACTCACCCAACCTATCCAAGTCACCTTGCAGCCTCCTAATATTCTCCTCACAGCTAACACTGCCCGCCAGCTTCGTGTCATCCGCAAACTTGGAGATGTTGCATTCAATTTCCTCATCCAGATCATTAATATATATTGTAAATAGCTGGGGTCCCAGCACTGAGCCTTGCGGTACCCCACTAGTCACTGCCTGTCATTCTGAAAATGATCCGTTTACTCCTACTCTTTGCTTCCTATCTGCCAGCCAGTTCTCTATCCACATCAACACTGAACCCCCAATACCGTGTGCTTTAAGTTTGAATGCTAATCTCTTATGTGGGACCTTGTCGAAAGCCTTCTGAAAGTCCAGATATAACTTTCTGGACTTCTGAGCTAAATACTCAACACGTCAAGTAGCATCAGTGCAAAGGGAAATCAAGTGGGCATTCCAGATGAAGGGCCCTTCATCAGAACTGGGTCTGGTAAACAAACCTGAAGCCGTTTTTTTCATAATCCTGAAAGATAGACACAAAATGCTGGAGTGACTCAGCAGGACAGGCAGCATCACTGGATAGAAGAAATAGGTGATATTTCGGGTCGAGACCCTTCTTCAGACCCGAAACGCCACTCATTCCTTCTCTCCAGAGATGCTGCCTGGATGTTGAGGTACTCTAGCATTTTATATCTACAGTATCTTCGGTGTGAACCCAGCATCTGTAGTTCCTTCCTGCACATTTTATTATCATTGGTTTAATTTAGTTATTGTCATATCTCCTGCACTCCAGGGAAACGGTATTACCCGAACCAATTTATTGTCAGAATTTAAGCCGGTCAGTCTCAGCAAAGTCCTTTTGAATCTCTTCTGCACTCTCTCTTGTTCAATGACACCTGGCCTATAGTTTGGCGACCAGATCGGCATACAATATTCCAGATGTGGTCTTGTAACAATGAGTTGCATAGCTACAACCCAACTCTTGTACTCAATGCCCCATCCAATGAAGGAAAGCGTGCCACGTGTTTTCTTCACCACTTTGTCTCTGCCTTCTCTCTCTTGTCATTTACTGTACACACCTTAGTTAATGCTTAGTTTACTTAATTGTCAGTGTAAAGCTTTTTGGTGCATGCTATCCAGACAGTGAAAGCAATTTACATGATTACAATTGATGCATCCACACTTCATATACAGGATAAAGGGTATAACGTTTAGTGAAAGACATAGTCTTGTAAAGTCCAATTAACGATAGTTTCAATGTCTCCAATGTGGTAGATAGGAGGTCAGGACCACACTCTAGTTGGTGAGAGGGTGGTTCATTTGCCTGATAATTGTGATCACTGAATTTGGAGGTGTGCGTTTTTGAACCTCTGTACCTCTTGCCTGATGGGAGAGGGGAGAAGAGGGTAGATTATTTGTGCAGAGGCCACACCCAATAACATTAAGTATCACATGAATGAGGAAAACCCATGGCGGGGATTGGCTGGTACAAGTTGTATAATGCTGACCAGCAGTATTTTGTGCTTTGCATTCAGGGCAGTGGTTCTCTTCGTGGTTGAGAGAATCTCGAAGAATATATTTGACTAAAGCTGTTTGGAAATGAAGCTTTGGAAAAGGTTTGTGTCTGCAGTTTGAGGTTATCAGTTGGTGTATTTTCTGTTTGTGGCTCATTGTTATGTTTACTTATTGGTTGTGTCGTTCTCCATCTTGGTTAATCAGTTCCTCGCCTTGTTGATCTGAATCTCGGCACAGTGGCTCAAGGGGACCGCACAGTGGCGCAGTGGTAGAGTTGCTGCTTCACAGCGCCAGACACCCGGTTTGATCCTGTGGGTGCTGCCTGTCCGGAGTTTGTACAGTTTCCCCGTGACCGTGTCAATTTTCCCCGGGTGCTCCGGCTTCCTCCCACACTCCAAACATGTGCAGGTTTGGAGGTTAATTGGCTTTGGTAAAAATTGTAAATTGTCCCTAGTGTGTGCCACAGTAACGGGGCGGCACGGACTCGGTGGGCCGAACGGCCTTTTTCCGCGCTGTATCTCTAAACTAAACAAAAAAATCTCAGCACAGACAAGTTTTAGACAAGCCAAACCTTGTGAACCATGTTAGATGATCCAACATGAAGGCAGGTTAAGGGGCATGTTAATGCTAATTTTCCGTTTTGCTCTGTTGGTGTGCGTAACATTTTGGAACCAATGGTTGCACAATTAGTTTGTGGCACGTTGAAAGCAACGCTAGAGAAGTGGATTCAAATCCCATCGTAGCAGAAGGAGATATTAAATTCGTAATTAAATATAGTCTGAGAGTCATACAACACGGAAACGTAACCTTCAGTACAACTTCCCCGTGCCCACCAAGATGCCCCATCTACACGAGTCCCACACTGGACCCAAAGTGCTGGAGTAACTCTGGCAGCATCTCTGGAGAACATTGATGGGTGATGTTTTGGATCAGGTCCCTTCTTCGGGCTGATTCACACCCCACAATCAGTCTGAAGAAGGGTCCTGCATGCATCGTCAACTATCCATGTTCTCTGGACATGCTGCCTGACCCACTGGTTTACTCCAGCACTTTGGATCCTGTACTGTAGAATGTTCGGTAATGGTGTTACTAATGTTAATAATGTTCCGTACACATCCTTGCATTCCAAATGCATTTTTGTGCTGAGGGAGTCCCAGTCACTGTCAGCACACTAATGGCATGACAAACGAAAATATAGCATTTGTGCTTAAGGAACGTATAGGGACAAAAATAAAGTGCAAAGTCTACCCTATCACCTTGTGTCTTTCTGGGTTTTTTTAAATTTAGTCTGTGCTTTAAGTGTGCTGTTGGGCTCTGGATATTTTCATTACTTTCTATGACAGGAACCTTTGTATGATAAGGAGACAAATGCTTGAAATATATGAGAGAGGGACCTTGGACGGCAGCAAAAGACTTCTCGTGTGAGTTTCTACCTAGTTGACACTAGTTGCCTGAATAACTGTAACAAGATGGTTGACCAGTTTTAAAAGTTGTAGATGATAACTGAGTCATTCCTTGCGAGAGTAGAGAGGATTGAGAAGTTCCCCAATCAATCCAGGATGATTTCACTACTTTCAATGACTCGGTGATCTTGTGTACATACATTGTACCTTCCAATCCTTCAGTCACTGCACATATCCCATCTTTTATTGGGAGGACTTTAGACTTACAGAGTGGAAACAGGCCCTTCTGCCCACGAGTCCCCACCGACCAGCGATCACACCGTACACTAGCACTATCCTATACAGTAGGGACAATTTACAATTTACAGAAGCCAATTAACCTACAAACCAGTACGTCTTTGAAATGTTGGAGGAAACCAGAGCACCCGGAGAAAGCCCATGCGGTTACAGGGATAATGAACAAACAACACCCGTAGTCAGGATCGAACCCAGGTCTCTGGCGCTGTAAGACAATAACTCTATCGCTGCACCACCGTGTTGCCCTAAAGTTGTTTTAGATTCTGTTTTGTTTGTTCTTTCAAATGACACCAGCTAAATGAATCATTTGTTCAATTTCAAAACAGTTATATGCTCCACTGCATCTCAAACTAATGACTAACATACAAATGCAAGTCAACATGGTTTAATAAATTGGCCTTCTTTCTCTGTAAAGATACACATTCCACATTTGGATTATGTTCATTTTCCTATTTTATAAGACAACACATGTGTCTGCACCATGCACAGAATGCGTTGCAGTTACTTGTAAAGGCTACTCTAACAGCACCTCCCAAGCAACCAACAAGGGCAGCAAATGCACGGGAATACCACCACCACGATGGCACCAGAGCCAGGCGACTCCTTGTGTGCTGGTCATGCAATCATGCATTACAATCGCAACACCCTTTTACACCTCTACTCCAACACCAGCATTTCTTACTTTAACTAACCTCCCTTTATCATGTGTCTGTAAACTTTGGATGGTTCGATTGTAATCGTACATCGTCTTTCCATTGACTGGTTAGCAAGCGACAAAGGCTTTTCACTGTACCTCAATACACGTGACAATAAATTAAACTACTGTAAACTAAACCTCCAGGGCCCCGTCCATGCTGCACACCCGCTTCAGATAGAAATGCATCGCCGTTCCTTCATGGTCACTGGGTATAAAATTCTACCCCATAGCCCAGTGGGAGCAGCTCACCAGGAGCCCTGCAGCCGGTCGCCACATTCTCCCACTACATTCTCGAGGACAATCGGGAGCGGGCAAATAAAGGGCGGTCTTGCCATGGATACCCCGACGCTGAAAACTTTCCAGTACTTGTAGTTAACAGTGACCCGACAGTTGCCTGACTAACTCTATAATCCGAAAATGTCAGGAAAAACTCAGCAGGTCAAACAGCATTAGTGGAAAGAGAAACTTCTCATATTTCAGTGATTCTAGTGATTTTCATTGATTTTAAATTTAATTTTGGAAAATGTTATAACGTCAGTCCATGTTGTGTTGATGTTTAGAGATGGATATGAAGTTGCTGTTGTCTACTTTCGCACTGGATACAGTCCAGATGGTTAGTGAAGAGGTTGGTGCCTTTATTTTTAAACTTCCCACCAATGCATATTAATTTCTAACAAGGTCTGTAGTCATTGCTGTTCTTTTAAACTCATTTTCAATTTGTTGCCCCTCATCGGAACATAGAGCAGTGCAGCTCAGTAACAAGACCATTTGGCCCACAATGTCTGTACCAAAACACTACCCCTGGCAGCGCATTCCAGGCACCTACTGGTGAAGATAGACACAAAAAGCTGGAGTAACTCAGCAGGCCAGGCAGCCTCTCTGGAGAGAAGGAATGGGTGATGTTTCGGGTCAAGACTGGTGAGGGAAGGTCTCGACCCAAAACGTCACCCATTCCTTCTCTTCAGAGATGCTGCCTGTCCCGCTGAGTTACTACAGCTATTTGTGTCTATCTTCGATTTAAACCAGCATCTGCAGTTCCTTCCTACACATTCTTGAGTGATATTCTTGCACTGGTGTGTCAATGTGGTCAAGCTGTTGGCTGCATTTAGTACAAGCTTGGGCAAGGGTGTGGCATCCACACAACCGCCAATGTGACTGCTTCACTGAAATTGTTACAGGATGTTGAATTAGTAACTCTCGGCACATTTAAGCTTTGTGTAGGTTTGCAGACCCAGGGCTGGCAGATGGGCTCAACCTGTGTAGCTCTTTCCTAACCAGGCTGGTCGATGGGGGCTCCTTCTTCATTGATTTTAATTGAGGGATTTTTTTGGGGGGGAGGGGGGGGTAGATGCCAGACATGAGTCATTTGATCTTCAAATCAGTGCCTTTTTGTGTTTGTGCCACTGAGTAACATACTCAGAATTGTGACCGTGTGAAAATTGGCTCATAGAACCCCATAGTAACCGGTATCTGCATCTACATTTTGATCCAGTGGATGGTGGCACCATTGAAATGCAAATAGTTTAAAGAGATAGTATGGAAAGAAGCCCTTCAGCCCACTTAGTCCACGCCCGCCATCGATCACCATTTCACACTGGTGCTATATCTGGATGTAGTATGCAGAAAAGCTCTAGGTAGAGCATCACTCAGCACTGGACATTTTTTACATTTTTATCATGCTAATTAATCAAGCCTACAAACCTGTACGTCTTTGGACTGTGGGAGGAAACTAAAGATCTCAGAGAAAACCCACGCAGATCATGGGGAGAACGTACAAACTCCATACAGACAGCACCCGTAGTCGGGATCAAACCTGGGTCTCTGGCGCTGTATTTTGCTGTAGGGCAGCAACTCTACCGCCGCGCCACCGTGACTGCGCCGCTATTGCCCCACTCCTTACTCGGGGCAGTTTACAGAGGGCCAATTATCCGACAAACCCACATGTCTTTGGGATGTGGGAGAAAACCGGAGCACCCGATGGACACTTGGACAGCTTCAGAGGTCAGGAACGAACCCAGGTGCCTGGCACTGCGAGGCAGCAGCTCTACCAGCTATGCCACTGTGCTGCCCATTTCAGAAAAGTCGTGTAACCATTTTAAGTGATTCTTGATTAGATCTTTGATTAGTACGGGGGTCAGGGGAGAAGGCAGAAGAATGGGATTAGGTCAGCCATGATTGAATGGCGGGGTAGACTTGATGGGCCAAATGGCCTAATTCTGCTCCTATCACCTATGACCTCATGATTAAGGATAAATTATGAACAGTGGCAAGAGGGAGTGAACAGTAAGTTTAGAACTGATATCCAATAATTGACATCTATTTAACATGATATAATGTATCCATTTAATCTTTACTTTAGTGCTGGATTGCACGACAGGGGAAGGGACTCTGTGTGTTTACCCATCTATTCCTCTCATGATTTTGTAAATCTGAGTTAGATCGCCCCTCATCCTCCTGTGCTCCAAGGAATAGAGTCATGGCCTATTCAACCTCTCCCTATAGCTCAGGCCCTCAAGTCATGGCAATATTGTTGTAAATATTCTCTGCACCCTTTTTGGTATAATGTATCTGTTTAACCTTTATTTTAGTGCTGGATTGCACGACTGATGATTGAACGTTCCATGGCAATTAAATGCCCAAATATCGTCACCCACCTTGTGGGAACTAAGAAGATTCAACAGGAATTGGCGCGTGAAGGAGTCCTTGAGAACTACCTGTCAGATGACCCGGCTGCTGTTGAACGAATCCGTGCAACTTTTGTGGGCCTCTACAGCGTTGATGAGGTAGTCTACTCTAGATAATGGCCGTATTGATAAGGCACCAGAAGGTGGCAATGCATCCCACAAAAAATAACAAACACTGAACTATAAAATTGTGGTGGGAACATTTACCAATGGGCAAGAATCAAGAATGTTTTGGACACGCTAGAGGCAGGAAACATGTTCCCGATGTTGAGGGAGTCCAGAACCAGGGGCCACAGTTTAAGAATAAGGAGTAAGCCATTTAGAACGGAGACAAAGAAACACTTTTTCTCACAGAGAGTTGTGAGTCTGTGGAATTCTCTGCCTCAGAGGGCGATGGAGGCCGATTCTCTGGATACTTTCAAGGGAGAGTTAGATAGGGCTCTTAAAGATAGCGGAGTCAGGGGTTATGGCGAGAAGGCAGGAACTGGGTACTGATTGGGGATGATCAGCCATGATCACATTGAATGGCGGTGCTGGCTCGAAGGGCCAAATGACCTGTTGCTGCATTTATTGTCTATAATGGTTTGTGGTCATATGTCCTAAAAAACAGAACAATGAAATTCTTACATCCAGTAGCACAACAAATATGTAAACATAGTACTCTGTAAAACCCATAATAAACAACAAAAAGTTCAATTAATATATATGTGTATGTGTGTAAATGTATATATGTGCGTGTATATACATATGGGTGTGTATTTAGTTTTATTTTTTAATATCTAGAAGTAAGTTAAATAAACAGTAGTGCAAAGTCAAAACGAATGCTCCCCAAGTTTATGTAATCCAGACCTTATTTGGCGGTTGTAGTGTTTAATAGCTTTAAGACTATAGGGAAGAAGCTGCTCCTGAACCTGGAATTTTTAAGTTTTCAGGCTCCTATACCTTCTTCCTGATGGCAGGAGTGAAATGAGTGTGTGGCCAGGGTGATGTAGGTCTCTGATGATGTTGGCTACCTTTTTAAGGCAGAGACTCTTGTAGAGCCCTTCGATGGTGGGGAGGTCAGGTCCTGCGATTTATTGGGCCGTGTTCACCACTTTTTGCAATCTTCTTTTTTCCTGGGCGTTGGAGTTGCCAAACTAGGCTGTGTTGCAACCAGTCAACATGCTCTCAACTGTACACCTGTAGAAGTTCAAGAGCGTATTCTCTTGAACATCTCCTGGAACAGAGGGAAAGTTTTTGGGGCACCTGTGGGTAATTGTGAGGTTATTCACTTTGGTGGCAAGAACAGGAAGTCAGATTATTATCTGAATGGTGTCAAGTTAGAAAAAGGGGAAGTACAACGGGATCTGGGTGTCCTTGTACATCAGTCACTGAAAGTAAGCATGCAGGTACAGCAGGCAGTGAGTTCCCAAGCAGACTGCCCAGCTTGTCTGGCAAAATGCCTCATCGCCAGAACTCACCAACAAGCACCAAGACCTGGCTTGGCTGGCGGTGAGGGGAGCCCTCCCAGTCAGATCCTTTCTGCACCGTCGGAACCTCACTCCCAGCGCACACTGCCCTCGGATCGGCTGCTATGGAGAGGAGACGGTTGCCCACTTTTTGCAGAGTGTGGATTTGCAAAAAAGAGTCTGGAGAACTATGCAAGGGTCCCTGGCACGCTTTATCCCGAACAGCTCCGTCACAGAGGACTCTGTGATTTACGGACTGTTCCCAGGGACACATTCAGAGACTGACATCAAGTGCTGCTGGAGGGTCATCAACTCGGTGAAAGACGCCCTTTGGTCTGCCCGAGCGTTGTTCACAACCCAGCAGAGCGAGATGTCCGTCAGGGAATGTTGCCGACTGGCCCGCTGCAGACTGCAGGAGTACGTGCTGAGGGACGCACTGAAGCTCGGTGCAGCCAACACCAAGGCTTGGTGGGGGAGGACCACAGTCTAGGGTCCTTCCGCTGCTGGACATGGGGAGCATGGTATGGTGGAGACGCCCCTCAAAATAAGGGAAGGGATCCCACCCCAGGGGGCCACATAAGTGGCACTTGTGGGGGACAGATTTAGGAAATGTATAGACTATTTAACTATTTGTATAGCCTCTGAAAATGTCGGATGAATTTTTTGCACGGTTCACGTGTTGTATATATTTATTACTTGAATAAAGTCTATTTTGAAATTTAAAAAAAAAAGGTACAGCAAGCAGTGAAGAAAGCTGATGGCATGTCCGCCTTCATAATAAGAGGATTTGAGTATAGGAGCAAAGGTATTGGGGGAGTCCAGAACCAGGGGCCACAGTTTAAGGCTATTTAGAATGGAGATGAGGAAAAGATTTTCACCAAAAGAGTTGTGAATCTGTGGAATTCTCTGCCTCAGAAGGCAGTGGAGGCCGATTCTGGATGCTTTCAAGCGAGAGTTAGCGCTTAAAGATAGCGGGTCAAGGGATATGGGGACAAGACAGGAACAAGGTACTGATTGTGGATGATCAGTCATGATCACAGTGAATGGTGGTGCTGGTTCGAAGGGCCGAATGGCCTACTCCTGCACCTATTGTCTATTGTTTATAATATCGAGATGGGAGTCATGTTTGTAAGTGGATCTTTTTGTCGTAACCTTGTGCATCAGAAGTTTTTTAAATAACTTAAACTAAAACTCTCTCTGTGGCAGGTTCCCGAGGGCGATGAAATAATAGCTAAAGCACTGGAGGACCCTGGAGCCTATGTGCTGAAACCACAGCGAGAGGGAGGAGGTAAGATGGTGTCTTCTCTTTGTAAACTGAAGTAAGAGATTTCCTCTAAATTTCACATGAACTAAGGACTAGCATGAGTCCCTCCTCAAGCTGGGGTACTGTTTGATTCACCACTACCCCATTGAGGACAGTGGTGTCTACGAAACTGAAAGGGAATAGAAGCAGCAGACAACAACTTATTGCGTTTCTGACTAAAGTTCAGCAAATCTTGCCAGTTGCCAGCCTGAACTTGTATCAGGTACAGATTAGGCCACATGGCCAGCATCGTAATCATTGTAATATGCTGGAGCATTGTCATTTGGTCACCACCTCTCAGGATGGGTCTCGGGGAAGATGCTGAAGATGTTTGATTGGATTGATTGGAATGGTTCCAGAGATCTGGGAAAATGTCAGACTGGAGACGTTGGCATTGTTCACTGGAGAGCAAAGGAGGTTGATAGGAGATTTGGTAGAGTTGCACTGGATCATGACTGGCGTAGATGTAGAGGGCAGCCGTTGACACAAGTGATCGGTTCAATCACAGATGGATATAAAATGAACGGATAAAACTTTAGACACAAAATGCTGGAGCAACTCAACGGGTCATGCAATATCTCTGGATAGAAGGAATGGGTACCATTTTGGGTCGAGACCCTTCTTCAGACTTGTGTGTTTAACTCGTACTATTTGTGTTTCTGTTAGGAAACAACATTTTTGATGAAGAACTCGTGCATGTTCTGGGGAGTATTAAAGGTGATTGACAGAGATCGTCCTATATCCTGATGGACCGCTTCAAACCACAGGTGGTGAAAAATTACTTGCTGCACCCTGGGGTGGCTGTGAAACTGTTAGAGTGTACACCTGAGTTGGGAATGTTTGGTGTCTATATCGGCTAAGGGGAGGCCATGGATACTTGCTGTCACTTTGGTGTGTACTCACCTCATTCTGCTGAAGCATTTGACTCGGGTACAGCGTAGCCTGGGAATAAAGTTTCACTCTTGGACTAATTCCCCAGCAGAGATCCAAGTGAGATCCTGAATGACTGAATTGAGGCAGCACATGGTGGTGGAAGCACACTATTCAGCCTGGAGATCTGTGACCAGTGGAGTTCCGCAGAGATCTGGTTATGATTTTGACATAAACATAGATGGGTTGGTTAGCTAGTTTGCAGATGACACCGAGATCTCTGTGGTCGTGGACGGTGAGGAAGGGTGTCGCAGTGTACAGTGGGTTATTAATTGGCAGGTAAATGGCAAGAGTCCGGAAGGCATGATGCAACTTTATAGGACTTTGGTTAGGCTGCATTTGGAGCATTGCATGCAATTCTCGTCACCTCATGACAGGAAGGATGTGGACGTTATGGAAAGGGTCAGGAGATATACCAGAATTGCCTGGATTAGAGGATGGTTGCCACAGGCAGGTGTTGGACAGACTTGGATTGTTTTCTCTGGAATGACAGAAGTTGTGTGGAGATGTGGCAGAGGTTTATAAAATTATGAGAGGCACAGATTGGGTAAACAATTAGAACTTTTTCCCTGGGAATGTAAATGCAAATATTGGAAGGCATACTTTTAATGTGACAGGCAAAGTTTAAAGAAGATGTGCAGGACAAGTTCTTTTACACAGAGGATGGTGGGTGCCTGAAACGCACTGCAAAGCAAATATGATGGTGGCATTTAAGAGACATTTAGATTGGCATATGGATAGGTAGGAATAGAGGGACATGGATTATGTTTAGACGCATAAGAGTTGGTCATGGCATCATGTTTGATACAGAAATGATACAGGCCCTGGGCTGAAGGGCCTGTTTCTGTCCTGTATGGTTATATGTGCTATGCTGGGCCACAGTCAATGTTCTGTGTATTTGAAGGCAGGAAGGAGGTCTCACAGCATTTACTAATCTGATTGTCTAAGGACATGATCATGATGTACTAGCATCTTTCAGGCAATGATGATTATTAACAGTTTACTGAGTCCACGGGCAGGATTGTGGATCGATGCTGGCATTCGCATCGACTTCCCCATCCCACGAAAGATTAAACAAAAAGACTCGAGGCGAGTTGTCTTGGAATCGCAACAACGATTCCTTTTGTTTGTCAAAAAATGGTAACCTAGCAAAGAAAATAACCAAAAATATAAAAGGAACTGCAGATGCTGGTTTATAACAAAGAAAGACATCCAATAGCAATGTTACAAAATTTTGAGATTTAAAAAATCAAGTTTGCAATTTATCCCATCAGATAAAGCATAAAAAGAAGTTTCATTTGACACCTAATTCACAATATAACATGATTTTTAAATCTCATTTTCATGAATTTATAGGCCAAATGGAAGGAATTTAGTGTTTAATTCCTGTAAATTAACGGCCATTTAAATCAACTTGCGAGTGAGTTTTAGTGGAATGCGGTGGATTAGAACGTTACGGTTTGCGGTGAAGTCGGCAGGAAAAATACTGCAGGTCCGTATTTTTTTTTTGTCCCCATTTCACAACATGAAAATGTGATTAAATGCTTCCTAAGAAGCACGTTTTTATGTAAAAAATAAACTGTGTGCTTTATTTTCTCCCCTATGTAAAATCCTTCCCGTTGTCGGCGCTCACGGCTTTAGAAGATGATTTTTAAATTACTCTAGCTAATAAATAATCTAGCGTAATTTAAAAATACCCTCATAAATGAAATGTTGGAGCGATTTTTCTTCAGCAACGAAATCCCCTGACATGGATCGATTTGCCCTGTCTGTAGAAAAACGGCACTTTAAACACACCCCCCTCTGAAAGGCACCAAAGTCACGCACATGGGGAGCGGCAGAACTGCAGCGCTGCTCAAGGTAAGTTTTGTAACATACCTACATCCAAGACTGAAGAAGGGTCGCAACCCAAAATGTCACCTATCCAGAGATGCTACCTGACCCGCTGAGTTACTTATTTTGTGTGTGTCTTCAAAAATAAAGCAGAACTCAGTATCTGGGGAGAGAACATAGAATGTAGAAATGGACAGCATGGGAACAGGCCCTTCAGCCCACTATGGCTGTGCCCAACAAAAAGGATCTCATCTGCCTGCACTTAATCCAGTTAATGTTTCAATGACCTGACTGGCAAACTGGAGGAGGGGTGGGTGGGTGGAAATACAGTGCGTGTAATAGTGTGGATTCTCATAGTGTGGATTGGCGAGCACTAGTGCTTGTTAATGTTGACTCTTGTGTTTCTCTCTTGTAGGTCCATGAACATATGTGCCAGGCATCTACTTCGCACGAAGAGCATGAAGTTTGCAGATAGAGGGGTGATGGGTGGAATGGCTGTTCTCGATACGCCTTATCTCATCTGATCCACGTGGCTCAAAATGCATGCAGGATGGTGGTGCATTACTGCTATAGAAATTCAACCAGATTTCTCCCACATCTTTCTGGTCTAGAGCGTGGGCTGTAGGAGTGATTTCTCTTGACTAATTATTTAATAATGAATTCAAAGTCTTAGATATACACAAAGTGCTGGAGTCACTCAGTGGGTCAGGCAGCATCTCTGGAGAAAATGAATAGATGAAAGTTTCGGGTCGTCACCCCACTACACTCAGATTGAACAAGTGTCCTAACATGAAACGTCACCTACTCCTTTTCTCCAGAGATACTGCCTGACCCGCTGAGTTACTCCAGCACTTTGTGTCTATCTCAGATCAGAACTATTGATTGTTAAACATTTCGGAAAGTTTTGAGTCTCATGAAATTCTGAACTCTTCCACTAAATCGGCCATTGATTTGGGCATGTGATCAGAGGCTGGAGAATTCACAAATCTCCCTATTTGTAAATTCTCCAGCCTCTTCACACGCCCAGCGTAGAGAGGGTATTTGCCTCATGGTGTCCACTATCACTTCCTAGCTCCCGTTCCTTATTAGGGGCAATGGTTGTTGTGCTTCAAGTACATTTTTCTTTTTTTTAAATTTCTGCACCCATTTTAAAATGCTTCTGAACTCCTGACTTTTAAACATATGGCTTATTTTCCTATGTTAGACCAAACTCCTATACATATTAACAAAAAGTGCTGGAGCAATTCAGCAGTTCAGGTAGCATCTCTGGAGAACATGGATAAGAGATGTTTCGGGTCTGGAGAAGGGTCTTGACCTGAAATGTCACGCAGCCATGTTTTCCAGAGATGCTGACTGATCCGCTGAGTTACTCCAGCATTTTGCGCCATGCCCTGGCAGATGGAGGCTTAAGCACAAATCAGTTTCAAAGAGCCTCCTTCTTTACTTTTCAGATCGAATGGTTCAAACATCACGTGATTTCAGAACTAAAGTCTCCTATTTCAGGTTCTGGTGTCAGATAAAAGCATTCAGGATAAAATAATTCTGGAAGAGAGTTGGGGACGGGACAAAGTATGGCAAATGAGAGGTGGGGACAGGTGAGGGGGAGTTTTGATGGTTGGTCAAAGGCTGGAGGTGAAAAGACAAAAGGCCGTGAAAGAAGGTGAGAAGAGGCGTGAAATGTGAAGGGAGAAATGGGTGTGCGTCCAGGCGTGGCACAGGGAAGATAGGGGGTTGGCGGGATTTATTCTTAAATTGCTCATCGATTTTTAAAACTCAATTCCTCTTCACTTCCTCGTGTTATTGGTAGCCTGGTTTCGTAATCTGTTAACATGAGCAGCCCTCCTCTGTTGGTTCACTCGTGGAGCTGTCATATGTTGATAGGGACTGTCTTATGTTGATAAGGACTGTCATTTGTTGATAGGGGCTGTCATATGTTGATAGCATGGAGCGGCTGGGCTTGTATACTCTGGAATTTAGGATGCAAGGGTATCTTATTGAAACATATAAGATTATTGAAACATAAGGTTATTGTCTACTGTCTATTGATAAGATATTGCATAAAAGCCAAACCAGTCTCTCAGGACTTTGCCTGGAAACCAATTCAGTTCTGACTCTCCGATGTTCGATTTACCAGTACACAACAGCCAGCCCTAGAACACGTAGGGATTCAGGTTCTACTCGAAACATCACCCATCCTTTTTCTCCAGCGATGCTACCTCACATGCTGAATTACTCCAGCACTTTGTGTCTATCTATGATATAAACCAGCATCTGCAGTTCTTTGTTTCCACCCCAATAATCTGACTAGGGGGACTACCTTTCTTGCCCAAACTATTAAAGAAATTGGGTTATTTTAGTGTATAAAAATATTTGGAAAAGGAATTGTTTAATTTTTCTGACGTGCATCACAAATTATTCAGAGTTTTCATGTGCTGTGATCTGCTTTCCTGGATACTTTGTAATAGACCAAGGTTCTATGTGGTAATAAAGTTTTCTAACACACATCTTGTTTCATCCTCCATTTATGTTTCAAATCAATGTTTTGTTTGTTGCGTTATTGATAGCTTGAAAGCACGGGTAGAAAAGAACTGCAGATGTTGGTTTAAATCGAAGACACAAAATGGTGCAGTATCTCAGCGGGACAGGCAGCATCTCTGGAGAGAAGAAATGGCGGACGTTTCGGGTCGAGACCCTTCTGGAAAGCACTTTGGGATACCCTGGGATATTGAAATAAAGGAAAGCTGGTTCTCGCATCTACTTTGTGCATAAGCTGGGTTCTGGCCAGTTTCCTGCTGAGTAGTGCACTACTGGGGTGGAAAATGTACTTTGAACAGTACAGCACAGGAACAGGCCCTTTGGCCTTCAATGTCTGTACCAAACATGATGCCAAGACTAAGGAAAGACACAAAGTGCTGGAGTTACTCAGCGGGTCGGGCAGCATCCCTGGAGAGCATGGATATGTGATGCTTTGGGTCAGAGCCCTTCTTTAGACACATTCATATTACCGGGGATGGTGTCCGACCCACTGAGTTACTCCAGCACTTTGTCTCTCTCTCTTCGTGGTAAACCAGCATCTGCAGTTCCTTGTTTCTACATTATGCCATGAAAAACTCTTACATGATCTATGATCTATATCCCTCTATATCCATTTGCCTTTTTAAAAGTCTCTTAAATTCCACTATTATATCTACCTCCACCACCACCCTTGATAGCGAGTTCCAGGAACTCACCACCCTGTGAGAAAACACTTTCCCCTGCCTATTTACTTGAAATGGATTTATGAATGTTGGTAGGTAGACAAAAATGCTGGAGAAACTCAGCGGGTGAGGCAGCATCTATGAAGCAAAGGAAATAGGCGACGTTTCGGGTCGAGACCCTTCATCAGTCTAACTAGTACTGTTTGTATTTAGTACTTGTTTCTGTAATAAGGTTAGAAATACTTTATTTCTGTATTGGGCTGTTCCGCCAATAATGGATGAGTGTGGTGAATTCACATAGTGCTCCATTAACATTTTTTTCTGCAATTGTGATCTATTCCATTGCCCCAAAACACAATTGGTTGGAGGTTGCCTAAAAACTGATCTCTCATCCCTGCTCCTATTACATATAAAGCCGAGAAACTGAGCAAATTTGGGTATCTCAGCGCAGAGTGTGTGATAATATCTCGCCCCTATTAATATATGCAGCATTGGAAGGAGAATATGTGGGGAGGCTCAACTGTTTCAATCTGTCTCAACCAAATAGGATGTTTTTTATGAAAGTGTCCTGTGCTTAATAACGGTACAATGGATCAGGAAGAAGAAAAATATAATTAAACTGACTACAATCTGTCGACAATCACAAGTTACCTGCATTCTTTGCTGTCAGTCTTGGTCTTTGCAAAGTTGCAGGTGACTTGTGATTGTCGACAGATTGTAGTCAGTTTAATTATATTTTTCTTCCTGATCCATTGATTTCCTTCAGTTCTTGTCACCCAGTTACAGAACAACAAGGATGATTGGTTTCTGGAAAGTGTTGCCAGAGGAAGCTCTAAAGTTGGGTAAATCATAACATTTAAAAGATAGTTAGACAGATTCATGGTTAGGAATCTGGTGCCCACCAGCTTCAAGAATAGTTTCTTCCCAACAGTCTCTTGAAAACTACAAAACAGTAACCTCAAGTTCTGTGGACTGTCTTTGATTGCACTAAGGACGTTAGGGTTCTTGTTGCACTAGTATTGTGCTTAGTAAGTTATTTTTTTGTTTATTACATAAATTATGTGTAATGTATTTACAGACGTGTTCTGCTGCTGTAAGTAAGAATGTTAGTGTTCCGATGACAGTATACATGACCATCGAACACTCTTGACTCGTGATATGAAATCCTGCAGGATATGGGCCAACTGCAGGCAAATGCTATGGATCCCTAACAGGTTCCGACCCAAGGAGGGAGCCCGTGGGAGGGAGGTATTGCCTCAAGCGCCCTCAAGGTCGGCTGCAGGGGGTGCCTCTGGGACAGAAAGCTGGTCGGGCAAGCAGAGGGCAATGGAGGAGGCCCTATGGCAGCCTGGGCCTTACCTGGGCTTATCTCGATCAGGTGCACTCTGGTACATTGGACCAGACTGTTTATTTTTGTAAAAGACGCCAAGAGATAGCGACTCTTGCATTTCCCTTTAATTTACAAATACTTTGACTGCAAGCAGAGACTACAGGAGCTCCTATAAACCATGTTCTTGGGGTATCTAAACCTAAATTTTATTAGTTGTTTAAGTTATGACATCGGATGGAAGGTGCAAACCAAATCTCGTTGCACTTATGTGCAATGACAATAAAATATATGATTATTATTATTATTATTAGTGTATTTGACTGCAAGTGTCACAGATGACAACAAACATTGAATGACGTGAACGTTAGCCAATAGATGCGCAGGGATGGCGGGGCGTCTCGGGAGCCAATAGCGCTACGACGGGGGCGGGACTCAGTCGACGGGGCGGGTCACGTGAGCGGGGACGACAAGAGCAGGAGAGCGTCAACTATGAATGACGTGCGCGCGGGCCAATGAAACAGCGGGGATGGCGGGCCGGCGAGGGAGCCAATAGCGCGGCGGCGGGGGCGGGACTCTGTCGACGAGGCGGGTCACGTGAGCGGGCACTGCAAGATGGCGGCGGTGGAAGGAGAAAGTTGGCGGCGGTGAAGGGTCGGTGCGACCGAGTGTGTGGCGGCCGGTGGACGCTCATTTCCAGGGACCCTCGGAGAGCGGAGTGAAGTCCTGCCGTCAGTCCAGGTAATGGCGCCTGTGATCGGCTCCGTGTTTGTGACGCGTTGGATCCGGGGGAGGGGACCTGTTGGTGGGGCGGCCGGGAATGGCAGCGCTGGCGGAACACTCTAAACCCCCCCCCCCCCCACCCCCCCCCGGTATCGGTGTCCTCTCCCCACCCCACTGGCTCCTCTTCCACCCCCTTCCCAGTTCCCATCCCACGAGCTTACCCCCCCCTTTCTTTCCTTTCCCTTCCCACACCGCGAGCTCGTTCATCCCCTTTGCAACCCCACGGCTTCCCCTTCCCTCACCATGGGGAAACACAACAAAACACTCTTTACTTGGGTATCAACCCCATGGGTGGGAACCCCTTTCCCACAGGCTCCCACCTTCTCCCTTCCCCGACTTTCCTACTTTCCCTCAATCCATCTCTTCCCCCTCTTCCTCACCTAGCCCCCTCTCCCCCACCCCTCTCCCACTCCCACCCCCACCTCCACTACTTTCCCCCACTCCAGGAAATGCCCCAACGGATCGGGCAACTTGTGACGTATGTTGACGGATGGTACTTCCCCGTCCTGTTTCCTTATTGTTAGTTAAGAAATGCGAGCTCAACTCTTGGCTTTAATCTGAGTTTGTCGGTCAAGTTATTGTTGCAAGTTCAGACACTCCCCAACCAAGAACACATCCCCAGACACATTTCTTGACAGTTTTAAGGTCTAAAGTTCATTGGTGAGAACAATCTGATGCGTTCTTTTAATGGCTTTTTGAGATATCATAGTCTTGTAGAATCATTATGGGAACGAGAAGCAAATTTTGGCTCGTTATGTTCATGTCATCTGTGGACCTGGATATATGATTTTCTCCCAGTTGTTTACCCTGTTACCTTTTTTAAAACCAACTTCCTTTTACGTTCGTTAAAGAAGGAACTGCACTTTTACGTTTATTGCCACAAGTATCAAAATACAGTGAAAAACTTTTTACATGCTATCCAAACAGATCATACATGGATTAAATCAGTTCAAACTCAAGTACAATAGGTACAAACGCAGAAGATGCAGTGTGCAGAATATAGTTCTCGGTATTGTGGTGAGCATTGTGGGGAGTGTTGTGGAGTAGAGGGATCTTCGAGTGCAGGTGCATAGTACCTTCAGAGTGATGTCACATGTAGATAGGGTGGTCAGCAAGGTTTTCATCGCATAGACCATCATCAGTCAGAGTATAGAAGTTGGGAGATCATGTTACAGTTATAAAAGAGGCCACATTTAGAATATTGTGCTCAAATTTGGTCACCATGTTATTGAAAAAATGTTGTCAAGCTTGAAAGGGTTCAAAGATTATTTGCTGGGATGTTGCCAAGACTCGAGGTACTGAGCTAGAGTGAAAGGTCAAGCAGCTAGGATCATAAGAAGAATAGATCAGGTCCACGCGCAGTCTTTTGTCCAGAATAGAGGAATTGAGAACCAGAGGATATTGGTGTAAGGTGAGGGAGGAAGGATTTAATAAGAACCTGAGGGGTAACTATTTTACGCAAAGGGTGGTGGGTGTATGCTACAAGCTACTTGAGGAGGTAGTTGAGGCAGGTAGTCTTGCAACGTTTAAGAAACATTTAGACAGTTACATGAATAGAGTAGGTTTAGAGGGATATGGGTCAAAAGAAAGCAGGTGACAAGTGTAAATGGGGCATGTGGGTCAGTGCCAGCATGTTTAACATGGGCCCGTTTTACACTATATGACTCTAGTGAGCTCCAAGATAATTACCATCTGTTTTTCTTCTACAAAAGTTCATAGTGACTTTTGTGTATCATTCTGAATCTCTGTCCCCATGTCCTTTGGAAGAGCTTTCTTCTGTTCACCCTGTCTCGACCTGTCATGATCGTATATACCTCTGTCAAATCCATTTTTGATCCTCTATCATCCAAGAAGAGCAACTCCGAGTTCTTCAGTCAAACCTTGTAATTGAAAGTCCTTGTTTCCAGATAAATTTTGAATGGGTCAGATTTGAAACTTTCTGATTTATTTAAAGGACTTTACCTATACTCCACACATACCAGTTTTCATCTGATGATGCTTCTGCGTTGGAACGTTCTGCTACAATAACAATTATACCACTACAAATTAATATAATTAAATGGTAAATTTATCATTTGATGTATTTCACCAATAACTGAAGAAGACACAAATTGCTGGAGTAATTCAATGGGTCAGACAGCATCTCTACAGAACGTGGAAGCCTACCCATATTCTCCAGAGATATGCAGCTTGACCCACTGAGTTACCCGAGTAGTTAGTGTGTTTCTTTGCATCTGCGATTCCTTGTGTCACCGAAAACTGAATTAATATGGAAACATGCTCACTATTTCAAAATGCTTTAGGTCATAAAAGGTTATCCTTTTCTGTTTTGGAATTAGGGATAAGTAGTCTTAGACACAAAAAGCTGAAGTAACTCATTGGGTCAGACATCACATATTCCTTTTCTCCAGAGGTCTGAC
Organism: Raja brachyura; assembly: GCA_963514005.1. The sequence continues at coordinate 27,707,975 of OY740802.1, forward strand.
CTGCTGAGTTACTCCAGGATTTTGTGTCTATCTTTGTTTTAAATCAGCATCTGCAGTTGCTTCCTACACATAGGAAGGAACAGCAGATGCTGGTATAAAACAAATATTATACAGAAATATTACATGACAAGAAAAGGTGGAGCCAATAATGGTTCATTATTGGCTGTGGGGTAGGAGATAACGAGTTATACAGAAAGTGAAACTCGAGAGGACAACAGTGAAACTAGTAAGATGACGAGGGTGGGGAAGGGACGGAAAGAGAGGGGATGCAGGGGTTACTTGAAGTTAGAGAAACCAATATTCATACCGCTGGGTTGTAAGCTGCCCAAGTGAAATCAGGTGCTTTTCCTCCAATTTGCATTTGGCCTCGCTGTCAATGGATGAGACCCAGGACAGAAAGGTCAAAATGGATAGATGATGTTTTGGCTCTGGACCCTTCTTTAAACTAGACTACAACTGAAGAAGGGTCTCGACCCGAAATGTCACCTACTCCTTTTCTCCAGAGATGCTGTCTCTCACTGAGTTACTCTAGCATTTTCTGTGCATCTTTGGTGTAAACCAGCACTTTATTGGTAGAGTTTCAGTTCGCAATTGGAATTCAGAATTAATACTTAAGGTCTTTGTTTTGAATACATAAGGTCTTGTTTTAAGGGTGCCTGATGTTTTTTTTTGCTGATGGATGTCCTTTGAAATACAGTGGCTTGCTTGTAGACAATTATCTTGCTCGATTCCAGATTAGCAATTGAGAGAAAAAAGACAAAGAGCAACTCAGCAGGTCAGGCAGCATCCGTGGAGAACATGGATGTGACGTTTCAGGTCGGAACCCTTTTACTGACATAAAAAGACACAAAGTGCTGGAGTAACTCAGCGGGTCAGACAGCATCCCTGGAGTAGCAATTGTGAGGATCTATTTTGGTGGCATTTTGAGGACACACAAAACACTGGGAGAACCCTACCACACCTCCCTATTGTTTTGAAATTGAGCCTTAGCTCTTTCTATCTGACTGAACATGTAAACACAGCTACTACTTTGTGTTTCATCTGCAAAACAATGCTTCATTGTCACAGTCTTGTTTCTCCAAAATGACTGCATAAATTAATTTGTTTTTATTTTAACCCGATTCCCTTGGTTTTTGAATGTTCTGTAACTGGCTAAGGAATTAGTATATTTTCAAATGCAATTATTGTTTTTAAAAAAAAATAGTTTTTAAATTTTTATTTCTGGATTGGAACCATGATCCCATAGTTTAAATCATTTTATTGTGTATCTGTTCACTATAGATGGCTCGATTGTAATCCTGTATAATCTTGCCGGTGACTGGATAGCACGCATTTTAAACCATTTCACTGTACATGATAATAAACTAAACATATTAGACTTTATCAGCCAAATGTTGTCTGTAACAGTTCTGCAAATCCAATGATCCATTGACATTGGTAACAGTGCATCTGTGTAAAAATTGTCGTAGGAATTAATGTTCAGTTGATGAGATATTTTAAAGTTGCAGCTCTTGTGATGACCAGTGTTTATGATTGGCTTTTTTTCTGGCAACAAAGTATTCGGTGTGTATCTGCAAATCACAAGAAAACTGCAGATGCTGGTCTGAAACAAAAACAGAAAATGCTGGAGACATTCAGCAGGTCTGGCACCATTTGTGGAAAGAAAATTGCGTAGCATTTCCAACTGAAGACATTTTCAGAAGTGGGAATAAAAGGTAAATTTTTAATGGGGCAGTTAAAGGGTGACAGAAGTGTGATGTGCTGTAAATGGTAGGTCAGGGTATGTTATTTAAGGGCAGGAAGAAGCTGAGGCCATATAATAGGCAGAGCGAGCAAGTGTATTATTGGAAACTGCAGAATTCTGCATTCAGTCAGTTCAAGACGTTGGCGAGGCAGCACTTGGGAGTATCATATTGAGTTTGGTCACCTAAGTTTAAGAAATAAAGGGCCTGTCCCACTTACCTGTCCTTGGCATGCAAATTACGCGACCTCGTGGTCACGTTGAGACGATCGAGCGAAGGTCGGGTGCGATTACATGCTTACGCACAGACGTCTGGAGCGGGTGGCGTCATTTGAAGATGGACACAAAGCTGGAGTAAGTCAGCGGGACCGGCAGCATCTCTGGAAAGAAGGAATGGGTGACGTTTCGTGTCGAGACTCTTCAGTCTGAAAAGAAGGGTCTTGACCCGAAACATCACCCATTGCTTCTCTCCAGAGATGCTGCCGGTCCCGCTGAGTTACTCATGCATTTTGTGTCTATCTTCACTTTTCTTGGCCCAGCTCTGGTCGTACAAGTGGGGGCGGATCCGGACTGCAATGGCGGTGAGCCCCAGGCCGAGTTCACCAATCGTTTGCCTGATTCTGCTGCTGTTGAAGGTGAGACGTTGCGCCAGGGTCTTGGGCCTGTCCCACTTTGGCCATCAGTTCCGTGACTTGTGCAAGAGTGGTCACTGGTCAGCATGGACTTGGTGGGCTGAAGGGCCTATTTCCACGCTGCATCTCTGAACTAAATGTAGGTGGTACGTGTAAAAAGGAACTGCAGGTGCTGGTTTAAACCCCACCAACTGCAGAAGCTGCGACACCTCCTCCCTCAACTCTGTCCAGGGACTTCAACAGTCCTTTCAGGTTAGGTAGAGGTTCACCCCCCCCCCCCCCCCCCCCCCCCCGGTGGTACAAGGGTAGGATTCCCCTGGTTGTCTCCATTCACCCCACCAGCCACCCATCCAACACAGCATTTCCAGCAGTTCCACCAACTTCGACGTGATCCCATCATCAGTCACATCTTCCCGTCCCCACCTCTTTCTGCTTTCCGCAGAGATCACTCTCTCCACAACTCTTTGGATTGCTCAGCTTTTACCACCAAATGCACCTGTTCCCCGTGCACTTTCTTCTGTGACAAAATGTTTTTATTTCTCCCCTGCCATGAAGAGATTATATGCAACAAAAAAGTTGATACCAGGTACTGAACGTTGTGGAGCTCTACTGGTAAAAGCTTGCCTGTCACAAAATAAGTTGATCATCACCCTGTCACTTAGCCAATTTTTGGACCCGATTTACTAGTCTAACTTTTTTAATGATCCTGCCACACGGGGCATCATCAAAAGCCTTGCTGATGTCCTTGTAGATTATACTCCGATATGCAGTCCTCATCAACACCCATTTCCTGAAAATTCCATTCAAGTTAGTCAGTTATGATCTTTAGTTAACACGTACGTGAAGTACGTAATGACTCTGAATAAATGCCTTTCTAAAGAAAGATCTATGCTGTTCCTCAAAATTGATTCCAGTATGTTGTCAATGCTGAAAATAAACTAACTAGCCTTTAATTATGGTTATCACTCTTTTTTTTTAAATGATTGTGCAATGTGTACTGTGCTCATTGCACTATTATTGCAGGCTACGATGATTGAAACATGAAGTTCAGAATCATGGTACCTTTCCTCATTCCTTTCATTGACATCCTGCAATGTTTTTCACCAAAGAATGGTGGTTTATCCACTTTCAATGATGCTCAATGCTTTTTCCTTTTAGCATCTTTATTCCTCCCAGTCTTTCACCAACTTCCTCCTTGACTACATGATTGGTATCATCCCTCTCTTTTGTGAAGCTCGCTGCGGAACATTCACCAAAGGTAGCCACTGCCTCCATAACATAACACTGCCGACATAAATTAGGTACCAAATAGACCCTACTCCTGATTATTTTCCTATGTTTTGTTCTTGAAACATATATTTTGGATTCTTTGATGGTGAAGATTATTAATTGAAGTGCCTAAAAATGAGTGAGGTTTGCAGTGGTCCTTGACTGTAATGCTTGCCAGGTGTCCAAGGAAGATGGGTCAATGTGAATTTTGTTTTCTCCTCAACCTTTTGCATAACAATAGCCTGTCCGTACTTATTATCAGACCTCCCAGTTGTATAATGAGCAGGGTACACAAAATGCTGGAGAAACTCAGCGGGTGCAGCAGCATCTATGGAGCGAAGGAGATGGGCAACGTTTCGGGCCGAAACCCTTCTTCAGACGGGGGGGGGGGGGGGGGGGGAGAAAGGAAAAAGGAGGAGGAGCCCGAGGGCTGAGGGAGATGTAGGAAGGGGAGGAGACAGCAAGGGTTAACAGAATTGAGAGAATTCAATGTTCATGCCAAGAGGATGCGGATTTCCCAAGTGGAATATGAGGTGCTGTTCCTCCAATTTGCGGTGTTGCTCACTCTGGCCGTGGAGGAGGCCCAGGACAGAGAGGTTGGATACGGAATGGGAGGGGGAGTTGAAGTGCTGAGCCACCGGGAGGTCCGGTTGGTTATTGCGGACCGCGCGGAGGTGTTCGGCAAAACGATCGCCAAGCCTCCGCTTAGTCTCACCGATATAGATCAGTTGACATCTAGAGCAGCGGATGCAATAGATGAGGCTGGAGGAGGTGCAGGTGAACCTCTGTCAGACCTGGAACGACTGCTTGGGTCCTTGAATGGAGTGGAGGGGGGGGGGGGGGGTAAACGACAAGTGTATTATCTCTTGCGGTTGCAAGGGAAAGTACCCGGGGGAGGGGTGGAGCGGGACGGAAGGGAAAAATTGACAAGGGAGTTGCGGAGGGAGCGGTCTTTGCGGAAGGCAGACAGGGTGGGAGATGGGAAGATGTGGCGAGTGGTGGGGTCACGTTGGAGGTGGCAAAACTGGCAGAGGAATATGTGTTGTATGTGCCGGCTGGTGGGGTGAAAGTTGAGGACCAGGGGGACTCTGCTCTTGTTGCGAGTGAGGGGATGGGGAGAGAGGGCAGTGTTACGGGGTATGGAGGACACCCTGGTGCGAGCCTCATCTATAGTGGGGGAGGGGAATCCCCATTCTCTGAAGAATGAGGACATTTGTGATGCCTTGGTGTGGAACACCTCATCCTGGGAGCAGATGCGGCGTAGACGGGGGAATTGGGAATATGGGATGGAGTCCTCACAGGAAGCAGGGTGGGAGGAAAAGTAGTCCAGGTAGCCGTGGGAGTCAGTGGGTTTATAGTGGATGTCGGTCTGGAGTGTATCCCCTGCGATGGAGATAGTGAGGTCAAGGAATGGTAGGGAAGTGTCGGAAATGGTCCAGGTGTATTTGAGTGCCGGATGGAAGTTGGTGGTGAAACGGATGAAGTCAGTCAGTTGTGTGTGGGTGCAGGGGGTGACACCAAAGCAGTCGTCGATGTAGCGGAGGTCGGGGATGGGGCCCTGGTACGCCGCAAACAAGGATTGTTCGACGTGCCCGACAAAGAGGCAGGCGTAGCTGGGGCCCATGCGTGTGCCCATAGCTACGCCTTGTATTTGGAGGAGTCAAAAGAGAAGTTATTGAGGGTAAGGACCAACTCCGCTAGGCAGAGGAGAGTGTCAGTGGACGGGTATGGGTTGCTCCGCCGGTCGAGGAAGAACTGGAGGGCTTTGAGACCATCCTGGTGGGGGATGGTGGTGTGTAATGAGCACGCTATGTCACATGCATTGAGTATAAAAGTTGGGACGTTATTTTGCATTAATATACAACTTTGGTACGGTCATATTTGAAGTGTTGTGTACAGTTCTGTTCTGGTCATCCTATTACAGGAAAGCTGTGCAGGATTGGAGAAGTGCAGAAGCGGTTTACCAGGATGTTGCCTGGATTAGTGGGTATTAGCTATAAATAGCTACAAACTTTGATTGTTGTCTCTGGTGCATCAGAGGCTAAGGAGCGACATGATGGAAGTCTATATATATTTAAAAAAAATCAGAAGCCTTGTTAGGGTAGAAAGTCCTATCAAATACTAGAGGGCATTGGTTTAAGTAGAAACACGGAAAGTTTTAAGGAAATGCATGAGGCACGTTTCTTTTATTCGAACGCTTTAACAGGACATAGGGAAGCCAGAATGAAACCAACATTTAAGAGCTATTTAGATAGTCATCAGAGCAGCCGGGGGATGGGGTGATTTTAGACCCTGTGCAGAAAGATACAGAGTTTAAATTATCAGCCTGGTTGGCACAGTCATCGTGGGTCGAATGGCCTGTTCCTTTGCTGTGTTGGTGTGCATAAACCTTCGAACATTCAAGTAGTTTCTTGGATAAGCACTCGGCTAAGGATCAAGAGCTGGGATGTGGGAGTAAGCTGAAGTCTATTTTTGGTCATTGTGGCTGCCTCGTGTTGTATAAACCTACGGCAAGTGTACTGATCTTTGAGACGCTCTACTAGATTCATCTACCAATCTGAAAGAAATCCATTTATTCATGCTCTTTGTTCTATTATTTAGGAGCCCTCTTTCCTCATACTAACACAAGAGTTCAAAATCCCATCCGCCTTTATCTTGTGTGATGTATTAGACCAATGTATCTCACCGCAATGCAATTTTTTGTTTCCTCTGGACCAGTCAAAAACATCAAACAATTCAGGAAACTATAAATTCTGCATGTTGATAGAATATTTTAGTGAAATAACAGCAAAGGTTGATCATAATTGGTATAGATGGGGTAAGTAGAGCGACACTGAACACAAATGGTTCAAGGAATCGGGGATACAAAGACAGAATGTTAGTCAAAAGATATGGGATGTGCGTAGGGTTGGTGAGAAGCTTTGTTTAAGCAGATATCTGGATCTAAGTGCCAGAAAAGATGATAGAAACATGATCAGTTATATTTTAAAGGTTTGTGTAGAAAGAACTATAGATGCTGGTTTATACCAAATAATCTGTGTTTGAAGAAGGGTTCTGAACCGAAATGTCACCTATTTACTCCAAAGATGCTGCCTGACCCGCTGAGTTACTTCAGTATTTTGTGTCTATATTTCAAAGGTAGTTGGAAAATAATTTGGAACGCTGCAGAGATAGAGCAGGGGCTGATTGGATTGCAAAGATCCAGCAGTCTCTTAATGGGGCCAATGGGCTCCTCTGGTGCTATAACAAAGGCAGGAAATGCTGGAAATTATCAGCAGGTCAGGCAGAATTTCAGGCGAGCAACTGAGTTAATATTTTAGGTCAACGGCCTTTTGTCAATTCTGACCAGTATTTGCAACATTTTCTATTTTTGTTTCAGGTTTATTTATTTTTTTGTTTTTTATTTTCTTTCCAGTTACGATCATTGTAATGGTTCCAGCCAGTCAAATGGGTGTACTTGTATCTCGTGCAATCTGTTATTGATTTTGCTATGGAGACAGTTTTACCAGATTTCCCAAATTTTCTCTCAGTTCAATAGTACTTTATTATCACGTGTACTGAGGTACAGTGATATTTATGCATGCAGTTCAATATGTATCACTGGATATAAGCACTTAGATACCTCTTAGATCAGCATCTCAGATACAATATGAATGTATAGCAGTAGTATACTGAGACCGTATGCAGTCACCAGTTTTTGGTGTCATTTTCAAGTCCCAGTTGTTGTAAGTGCAGGGTTCTTGACCTGGCCATGAAGGCCTGCTGCCCTGGTGGCGTTGCAGGGTCAGCCTGTCCAAGCTTTCCGTTGGAGTGCTCCACCACTCTATGCCGTTGCAGGCCACGTCCGGTCCACGCCCTTGACCTCTTGGAGAGGCACCTGGTCCAGCTAAGCCCCAGGCTGTTGCAGAGCCTCCAGCAGCCCACTCCAGCAAGAAGACAAAGATTTAAGAAGCGTGGAAGGAGATTTAAAAAGGATTCGTAGGGAAAGCTTTTTTTACACAGAGCAGTTGATATTTGCAACTTGCTGCTGGCGGAGGTGGTGGAATTGCAAACAATCACAATTTTCAAGAGCCATTTAGGTAGGTACTTAAATAAACAAAGGCTTGAAAGGGTGTATATTCAATATGGGTATATGAAATTAGTGTAGATGGTCAAACGGTCAGCATCGGAGCGATGGGCCAAAGGGCACATTTCTGTATATGAGTAATAAGGAACTGCAGATGCTGGTTTAAACCAAAGATCAACTCAAAGCTGGAGTAATTCAGTGGAACAGGCATCATCTCTGGTGAGGAAGAATAGATGACGTTCCGGGTTGAGATCCTTCTTCAGACTGTACTGTATGACTCTGATTATGTGACTCTACTCTCTCACCTTTTCGTTTAATATAAGGAAGAATTATTTTCTTAACTCTCTTACCTTCCCCACCCACATACCCGAATATGTGAAATGATGAATACTTAGAAAAGCCTTTGTTTCTTTGGCTTTCAACCTTTTCCCTTCGTGAAGGGAATGAGATTATGTCGGCAATCCAAGGACCTACTATGATCCCAAAGTTGCAATGTTGGAGAGCACTGCAACTTGGAGAGCAGTGGATCCCAACTTTCAAGGTTTCATTTAACTTCCTCTATTCCATCATTTAACACATTCAGATTATAACAGCAATATCAAGTGGAATAACATGATCAGTTTGAAATTTTGAATTTTTGTCTCCATTGTAAGTTCATCAACTTTATTTTGAAAATTCATTGTGGATTTTAAGTTTTGAATTGCTCAAGTATGTCCCTCCAAATTTTATTTTTGGTATCAGTTTCTGTTTCCTGTTGGACTGTTATTCTTCTGTGTGTTCTTATTTTCTCTTTCCATATATCATTAGCTGTGTGTGTGTGACTGTTTAGAATACGAGTCCACCCATTTCCAAAGATTTATTAAATATTTAATCAACTTTCCATGTAATTTATCCCTCCTGTGTGGTCTACATGATCTTGATCATCATTGCTGCGACTGTTTACGAATTGTGTGAGAGTAGCTAGCTCTGGGGAGTACTCAAACAATTAAGTGCAACTGTCTATTTTATAATCTGCTTGTAGACAAAGTTCAGCAGCACCTCGGAATATCAACCAGAGATCTTGCATAGTCACTGAAACTCTGTTACAAAGGCCAAGTCTCTGTTTAGAGATGTGCTGCATTCAAACACATGCAATACAAATAGGCAGCTATTTTAAAATTCTTCAAATGGTTAGCTTGGCAAAAAATACTCCTTGCCCTTTGATTTCAAAGATGACATTTTTTTTTTTAGTGATGTTGAATTTTAGCACACTTAGCAATTTCTTTGTTCAGTTTCCAGAGAAATGTTATGGAACATAACATAATAGCATAACATTGATTCCAACTGCTTGACATACACTCCAAGATTATTTCCGTGTACCTCAACTATTTGAATGCAGCAAAGTGGTTAAATGAATATTTCTCATCTACATTTACTGTGGAGAAGATCATGGAAGCTGCGGACTTGATGGAAATGTAGAGTGATACATTGGAATATATTAACGTTACAACAGAGGAAGGACTGGCAGTCTTGAGGTGTGTTAAGGTAGATTAATCCCAAAATTAATCCCACGAGTTTCTTGTGACTTCTTGAGGTAGTGAATATATAATGCAGACGTTTTTTAATTGTTATTTGATTTATAAAGTCCTGTTGTTAATTTTAAGAATGTTTTCTTGCCAGTTTTCCCTTCCAGCTCGAGTACAATCTTGGGGTACAATTCTGTTTTATTTCTAGATGAAAGATGAAATGTGATCATTTGTAGTGTGGCAGTTGCAGGAAATTTAAAAAAAACAGGTGGATTGGTTTGATTCTTGGCAGATCATGTAGCTTATTGTTTGTATTCTCATCCAGTCCTTTGTGTATGTCAAAAAAAATATTCTGGTCATAGGTGCAGAGATATACTGTTGTATGTTTGTCAAGTTTATCGAGCTGATGCCTTTAAAATATTGGAAAAAATTGTTGCAGATTTCATGTCACAGTGCCACTGAGGCAGAGTTGCTGCCTTACAGCACCAGGGACCCGTGTGACCACATGGGTTTTCTTTGGGTGCTCCCGTTTCCTTTCTCACTCCAAAGACATGCAGCTTTGTGGGTTAATTGGCAACCGTAAATTTGTCCATTGCTTGTAGTGTATGAGCGATCATTGGTCGGCGCTGACCCGGCGGGCCGAAGGGTCTGTTTCCATGCTGCAATACTAAACTAACCGGCGTAATATATATTCTTTACCTTTACTACTTTGCATTTATATAATATGAAAAATAATGTCTACATAACAAGGAAATGTGGCGAACTGCAAACAGAAGATGCAAATTATCGGAAGTTGGGGGGTGGGCGGTACTTGAAGGAAGCAAGTAGAACCTGTTCTGGAGAAGTTACCAGAATTAAAATATAGTTGCTGAAGGTTATTCCATTGGAGCTGAGGATAGAGAATATGCATCTTGCATAGTGTTTCTTGGGTTAGATTGTGTTCCTTGTAAAGACCTTAAAATTGATACCCTGGAGAGATTAAACAAGAAGGACATCTAAGTTACCAGCACATGAATCTGGAGAATGTCATTCATTCTAGAGGCAGAGTTTGCATATTTTCCCTGTGACTTCAGTATGCTGGATAAAACATATGTAGCAGGCTACAAAGTGCAGGAGTAACTCAGGAGTAACTGAGTCTGAAGAAGGGTCTCGACCCGAAACGTCGCCTATCTCCTTCGCTCCTTAGATGCTGCTGCACCCGCTGAGTTTCTCCAGCTTTTTGTGTAACCCGCAGGAGTAACTCAGCAGGTAAGGCAGCATCTGAACATGGAACATGGAGAGGTAACATTTTGGGTCGGGACCAGAAACTCCTTCGATACATGTTCTCCAGAGATGCTGCCTGACCTGCTGAGTTGCTACAGCACTTTGTGTCCTTGTGTGTATTAACCAGCATCTGCAGTTCCTAGTTTCTAAATTTAAGCACATTTTCTGGATTAGTTGTTGTTTGTAAGATAAACCCATTGCTTAGAGTATTTGACTCTTGGTTTGTTATTCTTTTTGTGGAGTTGAGCAAAACACTCAACTGGGTCGATACACAGTGGCTCACAAATGCTATTCTATTCCAAAGAGGATTGTTCTATGGTGGGGAAAATAAATTTTGTAAATTCTTGTCTTAATATGAAAAGGAGACAACAGCCATAACATTGATTGCTGGATTTAAGTCAGTTACATTTGCCAACCCAGTCATAGTAAACCAGCAGGGAAACAGAGAAAGACACAAATGTTGGATTCAATCAGCAGGTCAGGCAGCATCTCTGGAGAACATGGATAGTTGATGTTTTAGGTCGGGACCTTCACAGAAGCGCAAAAACATGCCTTTCAGATGAGCTAACTATTAATCACCCATTTACATTAATCCCATTTCTGCAAATGAACAGCTCGCCTACACATGAGGGATGACATAGTATTTAGTTAGCTTTAGAGATGCAGTGCGGAAACAGGCCCTTCAGCCCACCGAGTCCGCAACGACCAGCGATCCCCGCACATTAACACTAGGGACAATTTTACACATACACCAAGCCAATTAACCTACAAACCTGTACATCTTTGGAGTGTGGAAACTGAAGATCTCGGATAAAAACCCACACGGTCACGGGGAGAATGTACAAACTCTGTACAGACAGCACCTGTAGTCAGGATCAAACCCGGATCTCTAGCGCTGTAAGGCAGCAACTGTACCGCTGTGCCACCGTATTGAAATGAACTACCAGCCCACGTGCCTTTGGTATATGGGAGGCAACCAGAGGTCACAGGGAGAATGTTCAAACTCTGCCACAGAATGTATTAGAAACGGGTAACAGGTGTAGAATGAGCAAACACAGAATGAGATTGAGTATTTGCGGGCTGTGCAGAATAATACTGGAGGAGGAAATAATTGTGAAAATGTTAGGTCAAATGGGACAACCAAATGAAGGCATACCATGATGGAGAGCAAGTTTGCAAGTCATAAAAGGAATCATAGGTGATTTTGACAAGGGTGGTCCCAGTGTTATCCATGTAAAGGGGGTGAGTACAGAACCCTATGGTGATTCATTTGAGTGAGAGAAGGATGACTCTGTCACAAGGAAAGGGAGCACATGAGATTTTACGATGAAGAGTGAGTTTTGACAGGTTGGGGATTATTTCGTGGCTCTAGCAAGTGGTGGAGGTGCTAAAGAGATCATTGAAGTTGTTGGAATAAACATTTTGGTAAAAGTGTAGTGGGGAGTGAACATTTTGGGAGGAAATTCGACAAAGTAGTTACAGATTTTGGCAAGTCTATTACAATTAATATCTAATGAGGATGAAGCCTGAGAGTGAATTTGGCTCGAGATTTTTCTTTTGGAGTGAGAACAATGGTCCATAATTGGTCCACAAGTGATGGCCTTAGAAGTGTCAAGTTTCCAATATAATTTGTTTTACAGTTACCTGAGAAAAATTGGGATGTTGTGGCAAGTAGGCAATATACTATCAACATCTAATCTGAGCTGCAGTGTAAGTTCTAACGATTGTTAATTGCTTCTCCTAAGAGCCCCTCTGCGTCGAGGGAAGTAAGTGCAATTGAAGCCCAGGATCTTGGGTTGTAGTATTGAAATTAATGTCATCGAGATCAAAGTTTGTGCAAGTGATCATGGTGACTAGTTTTAATAACTCTGTGATACCTTGTACATGCAATTTTGTCATGACACTGCGATTCCAATAATCTAGTCTCTAGCCGTTAAGTGTTCTCTGAATACAATTTGTCTTTTTTTGTTGTGACAGTGCTTTTTCTCTTAAGTGATGCTTTAAGCTGTTTATAGGGATCATTATTATTACCTTTCAGTTCACCCAAGTGCATCTTTCCGTGGAGATGTCATCAGTTTAGTGGCAGTATCTCTTGGCTTAGTGTTGATAGGTGCAAGAGGACTGCACAACATAACTTCCTGTGCAGTGTTTCTCTTTGTTTCCAAAGCATTTTGCCTGATCACCTCTGATGTTCGAAACGCGATTGTGAATGGTGGAACCAGAGTTTGCGCCCTGTGCATTGCTCCCCTATCATGTCACATTGGAGGAAGCTGAAAACTACTGTACTAATGTGTCTTAGGATGCGTTTTCATTCACAGTTCTTTCAACTTATTTGTATACTTATTTTACTATACTTTCTCTAGATTCGTGTGATAGTAACATAGTTAAATTTAATATCAATGCAATAGCTATTGTTCATTTGCAGTTTGATCAGTCATTTTAGTTGATCCGAGTTCCTGAAGAATGTTATTTGGGAAACGTGTCTTGTTGCTCAGGTCGTGGGATTAGTTACAAAGGCATACAGAGCGGAAGCAAGCCTTTCGGCCCAACTCGTCTATGCCGACCAAGATATCCCATCAAAGCTGGAACTATTTACCACTTCTGGCCCATATCACCTTAAACCTTTCCTTCGCGTGTACCTGTCTAAATGTCTCTTAAATGTTATATTGTACCCTTCTCTGCAGCTTCCTCTGACAGCCAGTTCCATTTGCCCAGTGTGAAAAGGGCCTAAGGTCAAATGATGAAAAACGAAAAATGTATTGCACCCTAAATAATGTAATAACTGAAATATTGTGAGACCAATTTGGGTAGGTAGTCAAGGGTTACCAATCTCCAACCTTGGGGAGAGTTGATGGATGGTACAGCGTGAAGCCATTATTGACATGTCGTTGCACGTTGCACAATGGTGTCGCCTTTTCCGGCAGGCAACCTTTTATTGAAATAAATGAGACTTTGGTAAGCTACATTTGATCGTATTCCTATGCATCTACTCAGAAATAAGGCCTGTCAGCTATAATATCAACAGTAAACCAATCTTACCAAAGTACAATAAACAAATCTAATGGGTCGACATGAAGAAATCTAGAATCACTTCTGGTGTTGTCTATCACGTCGCCAACTTTATTTGTCACATGTACATACAAGATGTACAGTGAAATGAAAGTGGCAATGCCTGCGGGATTGTGCAAAACAACAGAACCAGTATTTACATTTTTTTAAAAAGACAATAAATTAGTCCATGTTGAGATTAGAGTTTACAGTCCCGATGCCCTGTGGGAAGAAACCCCTTCTCATCCTCTCCTGTTTTTGCAGCGTGACAGCGGAGGCGCTTGCCTGACCGTAGCAGCTGGAACAGTCTGTTGCTGGGGTTGTAGGGGTCCTTCATTATTTTGCTTGCTCTGGATCTGCACCTCCTGGTGTATAGGTCCTGCAGGGGTGTGAGTGTAGTTCCCATGGTTCGTTCGGCCGAACGCACTACTCTCTGCAGAGCCTTCCTGTCCTGGGCAGAGCTGTTCCCAAACTAGATCGAGATGTTACCAGACAGGATGCTTTCTACAGCACCAGAGTAGAAGGACTGGAGGATCCTCAGAGAGACTCTGAATTTCCTCAGCTGCCTGAGGTGGTAAAGGCGCTGCCTTGCCTTTCTCACCAGTGCGGAGTGTGTGTTGTCCATGTCAGATCCTCTGTGATGTGGACTCACAGGTATTTTAAGCTGCTCACCCAATCCACAGTAGTCCAATTTATCCCCAGTGGCGTGTACGTCCTCGGTTGTTGTGCCCTTCTAAAGTCCACAATCAGCTCCTTAGTTTTAGTGACATTCAGAAGGAGGCTGTTGTTCTGACACCAGAGTGCCAGGTCAGCCACCTCCTCCAGGTATGCCTTCTCATCGTTATCGGAGATCAAGCCCACCACCACAGTGTCATCAGCAAACTTGATGATGGAGTTGGTGCTGAACCTGGCCCCACAGTCATGTGTGTACAGGGAGTACAGTAGGGGGCTGAGGACGCAACCCTGGGGGGGGGTCCTGTGTTCAGGGTGAGGGGGTTGGAGGTATGTCTCCCCATCTTGACCACATGGGGCCTGGTGGTGAGAAAGTCCAGGACCCAGGCACACGGGAGTGTTCAGTCCACACAGGGGAGTGTTCAGAACAATTCTCAAATTGTTGCGATTGTTGGCCTGATAGGGACTTGAATACATATTTTAGTTCAACATGAAGTATCATTTATCAGATGAAGACATTTACCTGTTCTTGCGGTAGTAAAAAATCTCTCAAGAGTTTTCCTACTGTTCTCACCAACATTTATGGCTTAGTCAAAGTAGATGAACGGGTAATTTCCTGTCAATAGGGCAAAGGAGGTGACTCAAAATAACTTACTTGTGATGAAGCACTTTGGAATGAACTAAGGACGTGGAAGGTGTCATATAATTACACCATCTTTCTATATAAAAAGTATTAATGATCACTCATCTTGTGAAGAAAATTACTGTCACAATAAACTTGGTCATTTGTACTTCAAAATGATTCATTACATAGAATGCATTATCGAGTGTAAAGTAACCTGGTGGTTGTGACACTGGGCCAGTAATTTTGAAAAATGTTAAGTTTAGCAATGGATGCCCTGTTATTTTGTCAGTGATACAAAGAACTGCAGACAGAGTATTGAGTAAATCACAAGACCCAGGTTCAAATCTGACTACGGGTGCTGTCTGTACAGAGTTTGTAGTTTCTCCCTGTGACCGTGTGGGGTTTCTCCGGGTGCTCTGGTTTCCTCCCATATTCTAAAGACAAGCAGGTTTGTAGGTTAATTGGCTTCTGTAAATTGTCCCTGGTGTGTAAGATGGAACTAATGTACGGGTGATCGTGGTCGGCACGCTCGGTGAACCAAAGGGTCCTATTTCTACACTGTATCTCTGAAACTAAAAAGCAGAAACCTGGAAGAGAAAGGTGGGGGCAAGACAAAGACCCGAAATGTCACCCATCCACAATTAGACTGATGGTCCCTTCATTTTTTAAGTGCAGGAGGAACTCAGACAGTCAAGCAACACCAATGGAGGGACTATCAGTCTAATTGTTGATGGGTGACATTTCGGGTCTTTGTCTTGCCCCCAGCTTTCTCTTCCAGGTTTCTGCCCCCTTCTACAATCTGCCTGAAGAAGAGTCCTGATGTCAAAATGTCATCTGTCTTTTCTTTCCCCCAATGCTACCCGACTCACTGAGTTCCTCCAGCACTTTGTGCTTTTTTGATAGTGTTGCCCATGCCCTAGGAATAATTACTGAAAACCTATTTGGGGAGTGTGCGTTAAATAAGTAAACTTTTTTTTAGAAGCAATTAATGCATGATTTGTAACTTCAAACTTGTAAGCAAAATTAAATCATTGCAAGCTTGCCATTTTAAGACTAAAATGAAATAGTGAACAGAGCATTGAAGAGACTTCATGGATCTTTTCCAGCTTGGAAGGATCTACCCCAAGGTTCAGTTTTTGGCTCACAATTGCTTCTTATCTTCGTTAATTATCTGGAGAAGGGAGCAAAGTATACGGTATTCAGGTTTGATGATGATACAAAGGTAGGTGAGAGGTCATGTTGTAAAGATGATATTTGGACTCTGTAACAGGATATACATAGGTTGGGTGAATTGTGAAAACGTGGCAACGTTTGTATTCACTAGAGTTTAGAAGGATGAGGGGGGATCTTATAGAAACATATAAAATTATAAAAGGGCTGGACAAGCTAGATGCAGGAAATTTTTTCCCAATGTTGGGCGAGTCCAGAACCAGGGGCCACAGTCTTAGAATAAAGGGGTGGTCATTTAAGACTGAGGTGAGAAAAAATCTTTTCACCCAGAGAGTTGTGAATTTATGGAATTCCCTGTCACGGAGGGCAGTGGAGGCCAAGTCACTGGATGGATTTAAGAGAGTTAGATAGAGCTCTAGGGGCTAGTGGAGTCGAGGGATATGGGGAGAAGGCAGGCACGAGTTATTGATAGGGGACGATCAGCCATGATCACAATGAATGGCGGTGCTGGCTCGAAGTGCCGAATGGCCTCCTCCTGCACCTATTTTCTATGTTTCTATGTAACTGGAGCTTAAAGTTGAAGATTCTGAAGTCATTCACTTCGATAAGAGGAATCTAGAGGCCGACAGTTATCTAGGTGGAGAAAAGGCACAGAGGAGTGAATTGCAGAAGTATCTAGGTATTCTTGCATTGCAGAAAGTCAGCAGACAAGAGCAGCATGTGGTTAGAAGACAAATGACATATTAGCATGTCATGCAAAAGAGTTGGAGTATAGAAACAGGGAAATATTGATGCAATTATATTGGTCATGCCGCACCTACTTAAATGGTCAATGGTTCTGTATTGTGACGTACCAAGATACACTAACTTCTTTTATGCATACTGTTCAGCAAAGTATTACTAAACATATGCATAATCCTAGATTGAGTGCAACCGGATGGCGCCGTCAACTATGGCAGCTTCGCCTACAGTCTGTCTGTATTTTCATCTTTTTTTGTTATTTTTATTGTGTTTTAAAATGAATTGAGGGAACTGGTATCAAAGAGGCAATGTTAGGGCAGATCAGCCACGCTGCTAGTTTGGCCGGCCAGTGTTCAGAGGCCGAGTGACCCAATCTTGCTCCAATTTTGTAATGTTCCTGTGATGAAAACAAGAATCTGGGAATCATTTATTAAATTGCAATAATTTTGTTGTATCAATAGTCTTAATAGTTTAGAACTGTTGTGCTATATTAAATCAAGGATAATTCAAAGAACATTAGTTTGATACTTTCAAAAACTGTTTAAAAATTAGCGAAAGCAGGTCAATGAAGGTCCCAAGCCACATATCATTATGCACTTACAGTACACATTGACACACTACAAAGTTACAACTTGGTACTTTTCCAGTAAAAACAATTTTAACTTCAAAGTGGGCAGGCTGGATGTAGGAAAAATGTTTCCGATGTTGGGGGAGTCCAGAACCAGGGGTCACTGTGTAAAGGGCCTGTCTCACCAGCATGCGACTCCTTGCGGTGAGCGTGACCAAACCGGCAGCGGGGGCAGCGCGGAGGTCGGGTGAGTGGCGCGAAGTTGGAGCGAAGTTCGCAAGGACAGAGACACACACAGAGAGGGGCACGGAGGCACACACAGAGAGGGGCACGGAGGCACACACAGAGAGGGGCACGGAGGCACACACAGAGAGGGTCATGGAGGCACGACGTCGAGGCGGTGCGTAATGCGTCGAGGCAGCTGCGGGCCGACAGGCACGGAATTTTTGAACACGGTCAGTTTTTCGGAGCCCCGCGCGATGTTGGGACCAGCTCCGCACTACTCTATACGGCTCCGGCGATCGAAGTGGGACCGGCCCCGCGAGGCGGGACGGCTCAAGCGACCACATTAGGTCGTGCTCACCGCATGGAGTTGCATGCTGGTGGGACAGGCCCTTAAGAATACGGGGTAGGCTATTCAGGACTGAGATGAGGAAAAACTTCACCCAGAGTTGTGAATCTGGAGTTCTCAGAAGGCAGTGGAGGCAAATTCACTGGATGTTTTCAAGAGAGAGTTAGATATAGCTCTTAGGGCTAACAGAATCAAGGGATATGGGGAGAAAGCAGGAACGGGGTACTGATTTTGGATGATCAGCCATGATCATATTGAATGGCGGTGCTGATTCTAATGGGCTACTCCTGCACCTATTTTCTATGTTTCTATTTAAAATAAAATTCTGTTCTTGTTGTAAGCCTTGAAGGAAAGCACCAAGATGATACTTACTAAAGCTCTAAGGAAGCTATTATTTTGGTTTGGTTAGATCATTAAATTCAATTATAAAATTCAACGCATTGTAATAATTCAGTGGGTCACAGCATCATGAAGGGAATGTATAGGTCCCTGCGTAAAACATCACCTACCCATTTCCTCATGATTTCAGCTGACCTGCTGAGTTACTCCAGCACTTTGTGGTTTTGCTCAAGTTTCCGGCATATGCAGTTCCTTGTGCCTCCATTAATTTCAGTTCATGGACTCCATACTACTAACTCCTGCACTACTTGTATCTACAGCAAAGTACATTCTTGGTGTAGTGAACATTCAGTGCTGCACAGTGGGTTAATCTCCAACTGGAACTTCTGACCTCTTTCTTTGCGGCAAATATACATCTTTCTAAATTCTGAAAATTGAACGTTTTGATCAAAGTAATTATACAATGTGATACGATAGAACTTTATTTATCCCAGGAGGGAAATTGATCTGCCAACATTCATAAAGCACAAGATGTATGAAACATGAAATTAAAGTGACGAGTGGAAAGGATTGGGGATGTGCAATGGGCCAGTGGCGATATCTTTTTGATGGAATGGGCCTGTGATGGAATCAAAAGCATTCAATTATGTTTTCAGTGGCCTGTGTTGAAAGAACAACATATTTTGTTGCATTGGCTCCAGTTATTAAATCAGGAGTTTTTGTTACTGCAAAAAGAAAGACAATCTAATTTTTTTAAAAGACCTAGAGTTTTCTTTGGAGCGACAGGCCACTGAAAACTTTTGTTTTGCAGGACTAAATTGCCATAATACACTCAAACTTCTATTTTCCTGTATCTTTTTAATGTACAGTAGCAGATGGGTCAATGCGCAACAGCAGAGCCAAACATTCAGAAATTGTTGTTGTGCTACATTTATACACCACCTTCATACGGGAGGGTCATTGTGTATAATAATTATGTGATATGAGGAGGAATTTCTCTCCAGATGGTGGTGAATCTGTGAATTAATTGCCACAGACGGCAGTGGAGACCAAGCCATTGGGTATTTTTGAAACGGAGATTGATAGATTCTTGATTAGCAAGGGTGTCAAAGGTTATGGGGAGAAGGCAGGAGAATGGGGTTGAGGGAGAAAAAAAAAAATCATAAGCCATGATCGAATGCGGGGAGCAGACTTGATGGGCCAAATGGCTGTTGGTTTTAAAATTAGCTCATAAAATAAATGTATTTGAAAGGTGTGAGTTGTCAAATGACTCATTCGGAGACAATGAAGTTATTGATATGGTGGCGCAGAGGTGGAATGAAGATTGTACGTTCTCCCCATGACCTACACTCCAGATGTATGGGTTTGTAGCTTAATTGGTAAAATTGTAAATTGTTCCTAGTGTGTGTAGAATAGTGTTAGTGTACAAGGATTGATGGCCGGCGCGGACTCTTTGGGTCGAGGGCCTGTTTCCGCGCTGAATCTCAAATCTAATCTAAATATGAAAGTCTTTGTTTATCAGGAGAAGCAGATAGTCTCTTGGAGAACCTCTCAGTAGAATCTGAAATCAAACCACATCAAGTTTTTATACTCTCAAGAATACTCTCAAAGATAACAATACAATACAATTTTCAGTAGCTGCAATGACATTCTTTACTTCAATATTTGAGTTTGACAAATGGTTCTATTGAATTATGTGAGCACGCTGTAACTGACAAGACATTATTAAATGTTGAAGCACCTTTGCGTCAAAGTAATTCACATGGACGGGTTAAAAGCTTTTGAATACAAAGAACCCAGGCACACACATCCCAGTTATTGATAGACAGAACATATATATATATATATATATAACCCATGACCATGTTTGATGAAATAATTGACAAAAGTCTAGTCTAGATCCTTCCTTGATCTATTTTGCAACCCGCTGAGCTGCTCCAACACTTTGCGTTTTGCCCAATAAATCAAATGTCCATTAGCATTTTTCCAGGCTGTTATTGTTTTGTGACTGCTTGAATGTTTTTCTCCTATTAAACCTATTTGTCTATAAATCTATTAAAGCAGTGTAATTTGGGAATATTCATCTTTTCAGTGTGTTTGAATTTCAATATACGATTGTGCCTTAGACTTTTACACGATTCTGTATTCCACTCTAATCGATTGCAGAAACTTTAGGTCGGAGGGTGTTAGTTGGAAGAGATTATCTTTTCTTTCCATCTTGTAATTCAGGACCATTGGTACTTTATTGTCATGTTATTAAATGGGTTTGATTTATGCTAATGAAATAATTGTATTGAAATCACTTCATTTAACTGCTTTTCTTTTTATAGGTTCACACGGAGCCTGAACCATGGCCACAAATGGTGCAAATTCTGCTTCAGTAAGCAACCACGCAACAAAATCACAACTTGGGATAAAAGGTGGGTTCTGAGGATTCATTGTATTCACTGGGATGGGAAGATCTCTGTTTTTGTATATGCTTCCCATCCCCCTTTTTCCCCGCAAGTTTGCACTAGTTGTGATAGAGCTTCTCTTTTTGTTGTTGCAGTCATTTGTGCAAAACTCAAAGAAAATAAGAAGAACTGGTTTGGGCCCAGTCCCTATGTGGAAGTGGCAGTTGATGGCCAGTCAAAGAAAACTGAGAAACTTACCAACACACACAACCCCAAGTGGAAACAGCAAGTCACAGTGTATGTTGGATATTTTACATGCCTCGTCATTTAATGTTACCAGTACCGATTAGTACAAAAGACTTATTTTCCATGTTGAGAAACAAAGGGCAAAAATAAAAAAGATATGGATGATTTATTGAAATATTTTACTTTTTAGATAATAAAACAAATGTTATGAGTTTGAGTAAGTTCTTTGACTATGAGAATGTATTTGTTCCTGCCACCATAACCCAGCCTCATCCTATTGTTATGCCATATGTATTGTTTAGTAGGGTTGTTGACATTTTTGAAGTGACGTTTGAAGAGTCGGTATTTTTGGCTGGAATCCAGTTTCCCCAACTCAAAATTCCTTCCGAATGAGTAAGACATCAATTGACCACATTATGTGAACTAGTGTTGTAAGCAACCCAGCCAAGGTTGTCGTCCTAGGAGGTTGCTAGAAAACGGACTCAGTTTCAAAATCAGCCCGATCATTTTTTCCTGGTTCCAATCTAGAAATGATCAAATGATGGAAATTTGTCATGGTAAAATATCAGATAATCGATGTCGGGTTGCTAATCTTCCTGCCTTTTGGAAGAGTTTGACATTTCCACATTGACCTCATCAGCCACCTCAGAACCCCAAAAAAACAATGCGGAAGCAAGTCATCTTGATCCTGAGGGGTTGCCTAAAAGGGAAGCTAAGCCATGAGTATAACACACTTGTGCATTAAAACCAAGCCCATCTCTTTACTGTAGATTGTGGCCCTTAATCTATCTTTATCACCACAGTGTGCATTTCAAAGTGAGCTTCCCTCTCATCAATGTAATTTGGTGTTCTATCAACGACCATTAAAGTTTACACGATTTTGTTTCAGCAGTAGCAGTATCCAGCATGTATATGGGGCCTCTCACCCAATGTGTCCAAGCCAACCAATGTGCATTCCTGAGCTCGTATAATTAGCTTTCATTTGGCCAAACCCCTCTAACCACCTCCTGTCCATGAACCGACCCAAATATCTTTTAAATGTTGTAATTGTACCCACCTCTATTAGGTTTTCCTGCAAGTTATCCCCAGGTACCTACCACCGTCTGCTTTAGGAGCTTTTTCCTTTTGCCCCAGTTTTTTCTCATTTCGTTGGTTCTCATACCTTTCGAACAAGGAACTGAAAATGCTGGTTTCTACAAAAGGACGCAAAGTACTGGAGTAACTAAGCGGGTCAGGCAGCATCTCTGGCAAACATGGATAGGTGACATTTTGGATCAGGATCTTTCTTCAGACTGACTGTAGAGGAAGAACATTGAAAGTTACATGATTTTGTTTTAGAAGGGTTTTATTTTTAAACTTGTTCTTTCTCTTTTATTTACACAGGATTATAACACCGTTCAGCTTGATCACTTTTAGGGTATGGAGCCATCAAACTCTGAAATCAGATGTCCTGCTGGGATCAGCCACTCTGGATGTCTGTGAGACGTTAAAATCTAATAATATGAAATGTGAGTTTGTCTGACTACTTGACAGTCTTGCCACTATCAGCTGTCAGGAATAGCTCCTTGCATTATTTTTTTTCATTTCATGTGATTAGTAATAAACCTGACACAGACTGCTGCTCTTTGCCAAGTCTTTTGCTGACTGAAGGGTCAGTCCAGCTGTGATATGACAATGGAGTAGAAATTGGGACAAGGAATGTAACTAGGGAATAAATCCTAAAAGGATTATGCATTTCACCATTTTTGTTGTCCTCTGTAATAGTTTCCACAAAGGAAAGTAGATGCATTTTAATTCATTGGAAGCCAAGGTTTGAAAATTTTGTTTTCTCTAAAAGAAGGAACAGTGAGCTGAATTGGCAGTCCTAGAATTAAATTCAATGTTAACAAGACTTGCATTTATATAAAGACACATACAAGGAACTGCAGATGTGAGGAAAATGTGATATAGAGGAAAATAAAACATAATGCTGAGGTTACTCAGTGGGTCAAACAACATCTTTGGAGGTCATGGAAAGATGCCGTTTTGGGTCGGGACTCTTCTTCAGACTGCTGAACATATAACATATATATAACAATTACAGCACGGAAACAGGCCATCTCGGCCCTTCAAGTCCGTGCCGAACAACTTTTTTCCCTTAGTCCCACCTGCCTGCACTCATACCATAACCCTCCATACCCTTCTCATCCATATGCCTATCCAATTTATTTTTAAATGATACCAACGAACCTGCCGCCACCACTTCCACTGGAAGCTCATTCCACACCGCTACCACTCTCTGAGTAAAGAAGTTCCCCCTCATGTTACCCCTAAACCTCTGTCCCTTAATTCTAAAGTCATGTCCTCTTGTTTGAATCTTCCCTATTCTCAAAGGGAAAAGCTTGTCCACATTAACTCTGTCTATCCCTCTCATCATTTTAAAGACCTCTATCAAGTCACCCCTTAACCTTCTGCGCTCCAGAGAATAAAGACCTAACTTATTCAACCTATCTCTGTAACTTAGCTGTTGAAACCCAGGCAACATTCTAGTAAATCTCCTCTGTACCCTCTCTATTTTGTTGACATCCTTACTATAATTGGGCGACCAAAATTGTACACCATACTCCAGATTTGGTCTCACCAACGTCTTGTACAATTTTAACATTACATCCCAACTTCTATACTCAATGCTCTGATTTATAAAGGCTAGCATACCAAAAGCTTTCTTTACCACCCTATCTATATGAGATTCTACCTTCAAGGAACTATGCACGGTTATTCCCAGATCCCTCTGTTCAACTGTATTCTTCAATTCCCTACCGTTTACCATGTACGTCCTATTTTGATTTGTCCTGCCAAAGTGTAGCACCTCACATTTATCAGCATTAAACTCCATCTGCCATCTTTCAGCCCATTTTTCCAACTGGCCTAAATCACTCTGTAGACTTTGGAAATCCTCTTCATTATCCACAACACCCCCTATCTTGGTATCATCTGCATACTTACTAATCCAATTTACCACCCCTTCATCCAGATCATTGATGTACATGACAAACAACAAAGGACCCAACACAGATCCCTGAGGCACCCCACTAGTCACCTGCCTCCAACCCGACAAACAGCCATCCACCATTACCCTCTGGCTTCTCCCATTCAGCCACTGTTGAATCCATCTTGCTATTCTTGCATTTATACCCAACAGTTGAACCTTCTTAACCAACCTTCCATGAGGAACCTTGTCAAAGGCCTTACTGAAGTCCATATAGACAACATCCACTGCTTTACCCTCGTCAATTTCCCTAGTAACCTCTTCAAAAAATTCAAGAAGATTAGTCAAACATGACCTTCCAGGCATAAATCCATGTTGACTGTTCCTAATTAGACCCTCTTTATCCAGATACTTATATATATTATCTCTGAGTATCTTTTCCATTAATTTGCCCACCACTGAAGTCAAACTAACCGGTCTATAATTGCTAGGTTTACTTTTAGAACCCTTTTTAAACAATGGAACAACATGCGCAGTACGCCAATCCTCGGGGACTATTCCAGTTTCTAATGACATTTGAAATATTTCTGTCATAGCCCCGGCTATTTCTACACTAACTTCCCTCAATGTCCTAGGGAATATCCTGTCAGGACCTGGAGACTTATCCACTTTTATATTTTTCAAAAGTGCCAGTACTTCTTTTACTTTGAAACTCATAGTATCCATAGCTACTCTACTAGTTTCCCTTACCTCACATAATTCAATATCCTTCTCCTTGGTGAATACCGAAGAAAAGAAATTGTTCAATATCTCCCCCATCTCTTTTGGCTCTGCAGATAGCTGTCCACTCGGTCTCTCCAATGGACCAATTTTATCCCTTGTTATCCTTTTGCTATTAACATAGCTGTAGAAACCCTTTGGATTTACTTTCACCTTACTTGCCAAAGCAACCTCATCTTCTTTTAGCTTTTCTAATTTCTTTCTTTAGATTCTTTTTACATTCCTTATACTCCTCAAGCACATCATTTACTTCATGCTGCCTATAATTATTGTAGATCTCCCTCTTTTTCCGAACAAGATGTCCAATTTCCCTTGAAAACCAGGGCTCTTTCCAATTTTTACTGGTTCCTTTCAACCGAACAGGAACATAAAGATTTTGTACTCTTAAAATTTCCCCTTTAAATGTCCTCCATTTCTCCTCTACATCTTTCCCATAAAACAAAATGTCCCAGTTCACTCCTTTTAAATCATCTCTCATCTCGTTAAAGTTAGCCTTTCTCCAATCAAAAATCTCAACCCTAGGCCCAGTTCTGTCCTTCTCCATAATTATATTGATGGATCCCGACCATGTCTTCCATTGATGCTGCCTGACCCGCTGAGTTATTCCAGCACTTTTTTGCATTTATATAACATATTTAATGAAATAACAATTCCCAAAACTCTAAGTAGTACCATCACCCAAAAAAAAAGGAATATTGGATGGATGAGATAAGATACTTTATTGTCATATGTACCATGAAGGCACAGTGACATTCTGTTTTTCCTTGCACAGTGCACAAGTCGCCACAAGGCGCAGACAAGGTTACAAAGTATCCTTAAATATGGCTGGTCCCTTCTTTGTTCCTACCACCACGACCACCACCAAAGGTCCCACTTGTTCTCGGTGGCCACACCACGCTGGGTTCCCCCTTTGTTCTTTGACCTCAGCCCCCAGGCACTCAGTAGGTCAGGTCAGGCACCTCATGTAATGACTGTCCTTTAGTGAGTGATCTCAGGTGGCGATCAACCAGGACCTTGACAACCTCTCAACTGAAGAAGTCAGAAAAGCTGCCAAACAACTTTCTTGTGGCAAAGTGCCAGGACCAGATTCAATCCCTGCTGAAGTGTACAAAGCAGGAGGCCCAGTCATGATGCAGGAGCTGACTGAGCTATTCCAGTCCATGTGGAATGAAGGGAACGTCCCACAGCAGTTGAAAGATGCCAGCATAATCCACATCTACAAGAGGAAAGGCAACCGCAAATCTTGTGACGATCACCGAGGTATCTCCCTCCTGTCCATAACAGGGAAGATCCTGGCTCGGGTTCTGCTCAACCGACTTCTCCAACACCTCGAGCAGAGTCTCCTCCTAGAAAGCCAGTGTGGCTTCCGTGCGGCGCGTGGCACTGTAGACATGATATTTGCTGCGTCAGATCCAGGAACAATGGCAAGAGCAGCACAGTGACCTCTTTGTGACCTTTGTTGATCTTGCCAAGGCCTTCGATAGGGTCTGCAGAGATGGCTTGTGGAAGATAATGGAGAAGTTTGGCTGTCCCAGCAGGTTTGTCACGATTGTCCGGCAGTTCCACGTTGGCATGATAGTGAAAGTATTGGATGATGGAGATGAGTCTGAAGCCTTCATAGTGACAAACGGCATAAAGCAAGGCAACGGCGTAAATACAGTACAGAAGATGCAGCACGAAATGGACTGCCTCTCACGAGCCTGTGACAACTTTGGTCTCACCATCAGCAGTAAAAAGACTGAAGTTATGTACCAGCCTGCGGCTGGAAAGCCCTACCAAGAGCCACACATCACAGTAAAGGGGCAGAACCTACTGGCAGTCGACAATTTCACCTATCTCGGCAGCACACTCTCACGAGCAGTGAACATGGGTGCAGAGCTCAACAACAGGATCTTCAAAGCCAACGCTGCCTTGGCAGACTTCGTGAAAATGTTTGGACCTGGACTGTGTACAGCAGACACGCCAAGCAACTCAACCCCTTTCACTTAAGCTGTCTCCGCAGACTCCTGAACATTAGGTGGCAGGACAAAATCTCAGGCACGGAAGTCCTGCAACGGGCCGACATCCCCAGCTTCAGAAAGCCCAAGCCAGATGGGCTGCCATGTCATCCGAATGCCAGACCGTCGGCTGCCAAAACAGCTGTTGTACGGAGAACTGTGTCGGGGCAAGTGCTCAGTTGGGGGGCAGAAGAAACGCCTCAAAGTGTCCCTCAAAGACCTTAACATCAATCTCAATACTTGGGAGTCGCTTGCTCTGGACCGCCCAACTTGGCGAAAAAAACAAGAACACCACAGAAGCGCGGGCAACTGAGAAGAAGCGCACCGCGGAAGCTCAGAGGAAACGTGCCGCGAGCAAGGCTCGAGTCGCATCAGCTTCTGCTGCAGCGCCCACCCAACTGTGTCCCATATGCAGGCGAGCCTTCCGGGCCCGGATCAGTCTCACCAGTCACCTCCACGCCCACTAACAAAAACGCTGAAGTCATGGTCTTCTTCGACTACGAAGGACGAATAACAGCAACAAAACAAGAACATGCGATTACAATTCACCAGAACGTTTCTTTGGAACTGGGCATGTTGCATGCAAGTAATGTTGTATCTTTACATGATTGTCTTGCAAGAACAAATTTTTTTTTTTGTTTGTTTTGAAATGTAAGTGAGTTTAACACGATATTTTCCAGACATCTTCTTCTCTCCTCTCCCACAAGGCAAGAGGGACAGAAGTGTGAAACCATACATCTCCAGATTCACGGGCAGATTCTTTCCAACTATTATCAGGCAACTGGACCATCCCTGTACCAACTAGAGCGGTCCTGACCTCCCATCTACCTCATCGGACTTTACTGGACACTAATTATTATTCCCTTTATCCTATGTCTGTACACTGGACGGTTTGATTGTGATTATGTATAGTCTTTCCACTGATTGGATAGCATGCAACAAAAAAGCTTTTCACTGTACCTCAGTACACATGACAATAAACTAAACTTCAGCAAGGAAACAACATTTGGCCCAACTGGTCCATGCCAACCAAGGTGCCCCATCTAACTAGTTCTATTTTGCCTGTGTTTTGCCCATATCCCTCTAACCTTTCATATCCACGTAGATGCTGGATTACAGGATACAAACCAATTAAAATTATAAAGTAGATTTGCATTTTTAGACATGTGGACGACTGATTGCATGACTGAGTTTTTTTGCTTTCCTCCTAGGAGGTAATATCAAACTGTGGCTTCTAGTATCTTTCTGAAATAGCCAACTTTTCTGTCATGTTTTACCAAGTTATTGACCATGTACAGAGTTCTTCAGCCATGCCTGTCCTCGACTGACAATGCTACATACAAACCTGCAGAACCGGATTTGTGTTAAGAGTATTATTTGTCTCACCCCGCCCAGGTACTCAGACTTGTTGTGGCATCTCCATCCGCCACTGGCATTTGTCTTCAGCTGCCTGGGGCCTGAGCTTAGAAAGCTCCCCCTTAAATGACTGTTTCTCTCCATCTATTTTAATATATTCCCTAAAAATCTGTCATTTGAGATGGCTTTTAGTTACATGACTAATTTCTCCTCTGGTGGCATTGTGTCAATTTCTATGCAGTGAAATCACCCATAAAGTGCCTTGAGAGTTTAACTTTAAAAAATAAACTTTGCATTGTTTTCACACCCCTTTCAAGATGTTCCTAAACATTTTTCAACCTATCAAGCAAAGATCCTATAGCAAGCAAGATAGACCACTCGACGAAAAAGACGTAGTACGGTCATGGGCGGATTCATGCTAATGTTTGGCCCCATTTCCGTAACCGGCTTCTGTCTCCGCACCAAAGATCCCATAGCGGAGCAAAGATACTAGTGCGGAGACGGAAGCCGGTTATGGAAACATCCTCGTAAAAATAAAAGTTTGTTGGTAAAAATCTTCTCCTCATTTTCAGAATTATAATTTATTTACACAAACTGTTCCCCCGCAACGTTGATTACACTGCGGGTCGGGTTACTGAAATGGATGAAAAAAAGGCCCACGTTCCGCTCCGTTGAATACAACACGTCAGCCCATTGCATTTAGCAGGAGTGGTCTATCTTGCTCCGCTGTAGGATCTTTGCTATCAAGTAATTTGACGTTGTAGTGAGGGAAAGTGGCAGCCACAAAGAAAATACTGCAACAAACTTTCTCAAACCGCACAGTGGTCATGACCAAATAATCTGTTTTTGTAATTGTTTAGGAACAAATGTATGCTAGTCCACCAATAATAATTTTTCATGCAGTATATTTTTAACTATATTAAATGTGCTATATAAATCCACATTATTGCTTTATTAATTTGGTTTATCTTGCCACTACCCAGTGAGTGAACTTTAGTCCTCGTTTCAGTTTGGCTCAGTGCTAAACCACACTGCATTTATTCTTGGATATATTGTTCTCTAACCCTGAGACTAGAAAAGTTTATTACTTTGTCATCTTTTTGTAACTATGTAACTTCATGGTTCAATTTTGCGTGTTTTATTTTGGTAGTAACTTGACAGTGCAGATTTACTGAACGCATTGCAGGGTATGTACTCGAGTTAGTGTGAACACTTGCTATAAAAGATACACAAAAGGACCCAAAGGATGCTAGAGTAACTCAGCAGGTCAGGCAGCATCTCTGGAGAACACAGACCCAGCGACATTTTGTGTTCCTGAAATGTCGCCTGTCCGTGTTCTCTAGAGATGCTGCCTGTCCCGCTCAGCACTTTGTGTCCTGTTGTGTGTTTACCGCATCTGCAGTTGCTGTTCTTTGGTTTTTATATAAAAGAAGCACATTTTGTTCACAAATAACTTTTTTCTTACAAGGGAAATTAACTTGCAAAGAATTAATGATTCACATTCGGGTCCTATGGCAGAATTTGACCCATACAACATGATATTGGTAATGGGGGATTAGTCCACTTTTTTAACATAGAAACATAGAAAGTAGGTGCAGGAGGAGGCCATTCAGCCATTCATTGTGATCGTGGGTGATCGTCCCCTATCAATAACCCATGCCTGCCTTCTCCCCATATCCCTTGACTCCACTAGCCCCTAGAGCTCTATCTAACTCTCTCTTAAATCCATCCAGTGACGGCCTCCACTGCCCTCTGTGGCAGGGAATTCCATAAAATCACAACTCTGGGTGAAAATATTTTTCTCACCTCAGTCTTAAATGACCTCCCCTTTATTCTAAGACTGGCCCCTGGTTCTGGACTCGCCCCACATTGGGAACATTCTTACTGCATCTAGCTTGTCCAGTCCTTATATAATTTTATATGTTTCTATCTGTTTTTATCCTTGACTCTGTGTTAACAGCCTTCAGCTATGTACTTTTGCTATTGGCATCCAGATCATGGTGTTCAGTTGGGAGTGTTTATTCCTATTCATGTAGCTCTAATGTTAGGTTTTGGCCATGACATAATTTTGCGGCACAGGGAAGTGGTGCTGGATAAGCAAAGTTTCTTATTGCCTTTCGTTCCTTGTCAAAAATTGCAATGTAATCACTGTAGTGGCCTTTTAAACTGAGTCACTCGAAGACTGAAGCTGGTTGATATATGAGTGTATTTTCATGAACAAATCCTTTTATATCTACCAGGTTAAGTCTCAGTGTAGACACAAAATGCTGGACTAACTCAGCAGGTCAAGCGACATCTCTGGAGAAAAAGAAAAGCTAACGTTTCAGGTCAGAGCTGATGTTCTTAAGACCATTCATTTTCTCCAGAAATGCTGCCTGACCCACTGAGTTACTCCAGCACTTTGTGTCTATTTTCGGTATAAAACCGGTATCTGCGGTTCCTTCCCACTCTGAATCAGTTTAAAAGGTCACCAGAGTGATTAGAAACAGATGTTCTGTAGGAGACTCTTGGTAGAACCCCTCAAACAAAATATATCGTTATTATACACTTGAGATCGAGAGATAACAGCAGATAAAACGCCATTTCAATAGCAGTCTGAAGAAGCGTTTCGGCCTGAAACGTTGCCTATTTCCTTCGCTGCATAGATGCTGCCTAACCCGCTGAGTTTCTCCAGCACTTTTGTCTACCTTCGATTTTCCAGCATCTGCAGTTCCTTCCTAAACATTTTGGCTACAATAATATTGTTTATTTTGAAGAAAGACACAAAGTGCTGTAGTAACTCTGCAGGTCACGCAGCATCTCTGGAGAAAAAGGATGCGTGACGTTTTGGGTCCGAACCCTTCTTCAGACTGGAAGTACGGTGGGGGGGGGGGGGGGGGGTGCGGGGGAATTGGACTAGAGATGGGACAAGGCCAGAACACATCAGAGTCGGCAATAGATGACCAAGGAAGGGTGGTGCCCATAATAGGCCTTTGTTGGCTGGAGTACAGGTGATAATGAAGTGATACAGGAATGTGAGCAGTGGAACCACGAGGACGACTAGGGTGGGAAGAGAGGGAATGCAGGGGTTACTTGAAATTGGAGAAATTAACGTTCATTCCGCTGGGTTGGAAGTTGCCCAAGAGAAATGAGGTTGTGCTCCTCGAATTTGCTTGTGGCCTCACACGGTGCAGGAAGCTCAGGTCGGAAAGGTGAGTATGGGAATGGGAAGGGAAGTTAAAATGTTTGGCAACTGGGAGATTGGTTTGGCCAAATCGGACAGAGCATAATTTGGATTTTCTTCAATATTTAGAGTCTGATAAAGGATCCATTGAATTACATATTTACAATGTTGCCGACAGGACACCTCACTGTTCCAAGCCCATTGCTGGTTCAATGTGATTCATATGGTCCAATAACGTCTGAGGACAGGGAAGGAACCCAGTCACCCAGACTGGCATTAGTGTTGTGATGGCTGACTCTCTTTGAAACACAAATTCCCCATTATTGATAGACAGACAAATATGCCTCCGACCATGTTTGGATGTGCCAAGTGACTGATAAGTCTGGTTTGAAAGCTTCCATAGTTTAGAGATGCGGAAACCGGCCCTTCGGCCCACTGAGTCGGCACCGACCAACTAGCACACCGTACACACTAGGGATGATTTGCCTGTGTTTACCAAAGGCAAATTAACCTACAAAACCTATATGTCTTTGGAGTGTGAGAGGTAAGCGGAGCACCCGGAGAAAATCCATGCGGTCGCAGGGAGAGCGTACAAACTCCGTACCGACAGCATCTGCAGTCAGTATCAAACCCGGGTCTCCAGTGCTGTAAGGTAACGGCTCTACCGCTGCACCACCGTGCCCTCCACTCTATCTCTGGTGTGAAATAACTTAAGATGAAGTTTCCTGACATATCTCATTGTTTTACATTGTCCTCGTGCAGGAATGAGTCATGGTCATGAGTCAACAGCCTGTTTGTTTGCAAAACCGCCCTTTTAATCTCAAACTGATTACTGCTTTCAATGTACATTAGAAGAGATCCAAGGAATTGCAGATGCTGGTTTACATAAAGACCCAAAATGCTGGAGTAGGACATTGGGTCAGGCAGCATCTCCGGAGAACATGGATCAGTGACATTTCGGGTTGGGATTCTTTGTCAGTCTGAAGCGAGTTTCTGAGGACTGGTTCTTGTTTTGAATTAATGACTCTACTTCCATATAATTTTATAAGACCTGAATCATCATCAACAATGCCTGCCTTAAAATAGAGGCCAGATTTCCCATTGAAGCTGAGCATTCTCATAACAGTCAGGTGAAATACAAGCTACCTTTACAATAGTATGATCTTTTAATATTAGTGTGAACTGCTTTCATCTACAGAGAAAATTCAGAGTGCATCTAGATGTTTACTCCAGCTATCCCATGTTCAGCAGAAGCTCTCTCTCTCTCTCTCTCGTCTGATGACACATGCTTCTGTAAATATATAGACTGTACTAAAACTTAAGTTTCATTTTTTTATGTTTTGATTTTGATATTCAATTAATTTAATTATGGATAATCCTTTTCTATAACCTGCACTTGATGAGATATATAAATGAATATTCGTGGTCAATATGATGGCTGAGAAATGTAATTATGTCAACTATTTTGATAACTTACTTTTGATAATTACTTACAATACCAGACCTGTATAATATGCTTTGATATCAACCAGTCTTTATACAGGACGTGCTGTCAGGGTAGGCAAGGTAGGCAGTGCCTACCCTGACTAAAATTATAAAAAGGTAATTATTAAACATAAATAATAAAGATTTCCAATTAATTTACTAAATTCCGTATTTATTATTAAATGGGTATTTTGATAATCGATCTTAAGTAGGCATAATTCACCCGTGCCTTTCATCCGCAGTATGTATAATACGTGTAACTATGTTCAACTCGCGTGCCGTGGACGCTGCTTCAAGCCTTCACTCACAACGGGCAATAAAGGCAGCTGAAATCCTGCCTTTGCACAGTGGATTGCGTACAAGGAGCTGTGCATGCCCACAGGAGAGGAGACCAATCTGCGCGAGCACGTCTTTCATAATTCACTGCCTGCGCGGATTTTTTTCAATTTTCATAAAGCCGACTGACTGCCTAGTGCCTACCCTGAGTGATTACGCACGGCACGTGCCTGATACATGTAATAAATCATTCAGTGCACTATTATTTTCTTGATATTGTTTCTATTTATTTTCCCCAGTTGATAACGTGGTTATAAAGTTACCACTCAACAATGACCGTGAGATTGTGGATGGTGGTGAGCTTATTGTATCCCTGGATGGATTAACTGTAGATCCTGAAGTCCTGACAAATGGAGATTTTCCAGCTGCAACAAGTAAGAAAATTAAACTGCATTTGACCAGCATTATGTGCTGTGGGGACAATCCATTGAAATAATTCTGTATCTTGGGTTAATCCTTCTCTGCACTATGCAAGACTTTTAACAACTTGGATAAGTTGCCAGGTAAATGCTTGCAGTTGGTCTGTTCTAAACTTACTCTAATACAATGTTATGGCCAAAGACATTGTTTCAAATACCCTATATGATGTAAAAAACCCCAACTATAAATGATTGCATGCATTGGCCAGATTATTGCTTTCATTAATTTCTGCAAAGATTGTTAATTATGTAGCACACAGATGATAAAAATAACAGTTCATGAATTTGATGAAAATGATTTGAATTAATGACATTAGCTAAAGCACAGTGTACGTATTTGTTCAAGAGAAAGGTGCATTCCTTCATTTGGAAAGCAAACGCACCATTGAAATGGTTTTTAGATACATATAATTTAATATATCGTTGAATATAAGTGCCTTTGACTTTATATGTCATGATATTACTTTATATTAGATGTACTAGATCCTTGTATGTTTACATACTTGGCTAATAAATTAACTACAATTACAATGATATTTCTCTAACATATAAGTGGATTCAAATGATTATGTGCTAGCTGTCATGGATAGGAGGAACAAATTCCTAGTTAGGCTGG
Organism: Raja brachyura; assembly: GCA_963514005.1. Next base: position 27,741,944 of record OY740802.1, read on the forward strand.
CACAGTGGCACCGCGGTAGATTTGCTGCCCTGCGGCGCCAGAGACCCGGCTTTGATCCTGATTACGGTTGCAGCTTGAAGGGAGTTTGTATGTTCTCCCTGCGACCGCGTGGTTTTTCTATGTGTGCTCCGGTTTCCTCCCACACTCCAAAGATGTACAGGTTTGTAGGTTAATTAGCTTCTGTAAATTGTTCTCAGTGTGTAGGATAGTGTTAGTGTAGAGGGTGACTGTTGGTTGACGCAGACTCAGAGGGCCGAAGGGCCTGTTTTCACACTGTATCTCTAAAGTCTAAACCCATATTCATCCCTTTTATTATATTTTAATAAACTAGCTTAATTACAACGGTGCGCTCTTTTGATTTTTTACAGCCAACTCGACAAGTGAAGGCTCCCGGTGTGGTAGTGAGGCATTTATACTTAATCCCTCCAGGTAAGGTCTAGCAACTGTAGAGATCTTTCATTTATTTTCTTGTAAATAATACAGCTACTACAAAAACGAACAAAGATCCCACCCTGTTTTACAGACCACGATGATGCACATCCACAGTCGAGCAATAAAGCAAAAGATTCAGAAATCATTATTTAGCATTATAGTTGATTGTAATCTATTATTCGTGTGCTCCAGTTTCCTCCCACACTCCAAAGATGTACAGGTTATAGGTTAATAGGCTTCTGTAAATTGTCCCCAGTGTGTAGGATAGTGTTAGTGTAGGGGGTGATCGCTGGTTGACGCGGACTCAGGGGCCGAAGGGCCTGTTGAACCATTATAGTCTGTTTGAAATCTATCCCAACAAAAGCAGTATTATTGTACTTGCCCATTTGAACCAGTTTTATTGTAGTAAAAAGCTATATCCATGGCACGGTTGAAACCCTCCAGTCTGGTAATCTATGGGCTGGTAATTCCTGGAATCTGGCATGTTTTGAATCTGGAGTACAAATCTAAGGTGACTAATTTTAACTAAGGTCTCTATCAAATTAACCTACTTAGGCCACTTTTACAATCTCAGCCGACAACATTTCTGACTGACAGAAACATCATGTTACTGACAGTTCTCAGAACCCTTGCTTAACCCGGGAAGTGCCTATGCTTAAGAACATAATATAAAGGAATGCATATACTGGTTTATACTAAAGATGGACACAAAATGCTGGAGTGACTCAGCAGGTCGGGCAGCATCAGGCAGTAACTCGCTGAGTTATTCCAGTACTTTGTGTCAATCTTATACTTCCTCCTGCTCAGAGGAAGATGATCGGGAGCAATTTCTGTGGTCTGGATTTTCAGATCCTAAGGGTGTTGGATGAGAACGTTTTAAATCTGTAGTACATTTTCCCACGCCCTCTTTAAACTATTCTTTTTGATGTGTTTCCAAATGTAATCCATCATCTTCAGCTCCTTATTTGTACATTAGACTTGACTATATTGCCCCATTCCTATTGTGTGATATTACAGACTATTAATATCTAAGTTCAGTATCACCAGACTATTAATCCATATTTTCAACTCATTTCTAATCCTGTGCATTCATATTTAAAAAGATAAAAATCACTCTACTCATCCTGGCAATTTAGGATGTTTTACAGAGTATTTTTCAGTACCAAGGGTACTCCATTTTTGGTACAAAATTGGACAATCACAAAACAAATAAAACCTTTCAAGTTCTGAAGGAAGATAATGGCCTTTGGCATGGCAGGGTACCGTGCCATTTAGCCATTCTTTTTGTCACCATGGATTTTATTGTTCAACTGACCCAAAGGTGTGGATCACACTGCGCTATTCCATCTATCAATTAAAGTCTTCCCTTACTATTCAAGTAACTATATTATGGTGCCATTGAATTTCTGACAATGCAAATTCCTTCCATCCAACTATTGGCAAAACTGATTTAATTTTCTTTATTCTCAGTTCCAGTCTCGAAGCACCTTTGTACTCTGAACCAGCATCCGAATGTTTGCATTTGTGGCGTTACATTTTCCTTTAGCTTAACACCGCATTTGTTCCACAACTAATTCCACCATTTTCCACTGCCAAAATATGGGTTCACTATCCCCCAACTGTGGGTTGACCTCTGAAACGCTTGTTCAAGTTTTTTATGACTGGATTTTCCTTTCCTGGTTCATTATTAGGAGGCCTCTCCCATTTTGTTCTCTTCAACTTGAATTTGGCATGAATTCAAGTTGAAGAGAACAGAATGGGTGGGGCCTCCTAATAATCTTTTTGCCCACGTCAATGTCTGTGGGCGCCTGAATCATCTTGGAATTTATGTAATTCACCAATAACATTCATTTAAACTTTCCTTTCTTTTCTAAGACAGTTTAATGTTCCTGGCAGCTGCTTGTGAAGCTTGGTGTCAACTCTTATTTGACTGTGCTCCTAAGAAGCACCTTGGGACCTCTGCTATAATAAAGAGGCGATATCATTTCAGTTTGTTGTTGTAACTTGTCAGACTTCATGGCAATGTGCAGCACCACCTCCATTTCCTCCTTCTTCGTCTTGCGTATGGCATGCGCAGCTTAAAGTTGTCTGACAACTTGTTCTCGAAAAGTCAAAAGAGTTTATTGTCATGTGTCCCTGACAGGACAATGAAATTCTTTCTTTGCTTAGCACAACATAACAGAACATAGTAGGCATTGACTACAAAACGGATCAGTGTGTCCATATACCATGATATACGTAAATACACACATGAATGAATAAATTAAATTGATAAAGTGCAAATAACAGATAAAGGGGTATTAATGTTCAGAGTTTTGTCCGAGCCAAGAGTAATAGCCTGATGGCTGTGGGCAAGTAGCTATTCCTGAACCTGGTCGTTGCAGTCCTCAGGCTCCTGTACCTTCTACCTGAAGGTAGCAGGGAGATGAGTGTGTGGCCAGGATGGTGTGGGACCTTGATGATGCTGCCAGCCTTTTTGAGGCAGCGACTGTGATAGATCCCCTCGATGGAAGGAAGGTCGGAGCCGATGATGGACTGGGCAGTGTTCACTACTTTTTGTAGTCTTTTCCGCTCCAGGGCACTCAAGTTTCCGAACCAAGCCACGATGCAACCGGTCAGCACGCTCTCTACTGAGCACCTGTAGAAGTTAGAGAGAGTCCTCCTTGACAGACCGACTCTCCGTAATCTTCTCAGGAAGTAGAGGCACTGATGAGCTTTCTTAATAATTGCATCTGTGTTCTCGGACCAGGAAAGATCTTCAGAGATGTGCACGCCCAGGAATTTGAAGCTCTTCACCCTTTCAACCATCGACCCGTTGATATAAACAGGACTGTGGGTCCCCATCCTACTCATTCCAAAGTCTATTTGATCTTATTTGATTGTGCACGCCAGGTTGATTGCATTTGCTGAAACAGGGTGGACCACATGAAGGTTGCAATCTCCCACCCCCATTTCCTTCTGATGTACTAAAACACCAGTTACACAGATTAACTTTGACATAATTTCACCAAAAGCACGCAAAGTTAATGGGAACTGATGAAGTCGCGCTGCTTTGGACTGCTCATAAATATTGGACTTTAAAATCAATATTTTAGATAATAGTAGTATCATCAGATTTGTTTCTCTGTGTTGTGGATTGTATGTTATTATATGGTGAGGTTGCTTACCACCCCCCAAACATTTTTACAATTTAGCCCATTTTTATCTTAATTCATAAAAAAAATCCCTCAACGCATATGGAAATTACAGATGCACTGTCCTCAGCTATTGTCGAAGATGCATTATTCCAGCCACCAACAATGTAGAGCATTATGTTCAGCACAGATATTGTGGGCCGATGGGCCTGTTCCCGTTATGCACGGTTCCATGTTCTGTGGAAAAGAAGGGTCCCGGCCCGAAACACCTCCTATCCATTTTCTCCAGGCAGCACGCCTGACCTGCTGAGTTACTCCAGTATATTGTCAAAGAATCAAATGTTGCTTTCAGGGTGTGGGAGGGAAAATGATGTTTTAATTTTTGTATGTCAACATTCTGTTTTTATCTAAGACTACTGCAGCCAATGTAGCATGCGTATGTTCTAAATCACAGCCCTTTTCGTGAAAGAGTTCCTCAGATATATCTCAATGCAGGTTATTTTGAAAATCTTTTTATTGTTGATGATTTGGCATGGAGAGTATCAGTTGGGTTTAATTTCTTTCTGCGTGCCAGAGTTTTGATCAAGTGTCTATGATCTCTTCCAGTGCAAATGGCGATGCCATCTCACAAGAAGGCTCGGTGGACTCTGGCTCTGCTGGTGAACATAACGTGAATGGCAGGCGCACTCCATCACCGTCTCCAAACTCACTGCCCGTAAGGCCACCGAGACCCTTACGGCCTCCACCTCCTGTCCCTTCCAGACCTGGCAATATACCAGGTAAATCATAGATTATCTCTGAAGTGCAATTTAATTTACAATGTGGTTTTGATTCATAAATCATAGTCATACAGCACGGAATCAGGCCCTTCAGCCCAACTTGCCCACACCGACCAAGATGCCCCATTTACACAGTCGCACCTGGCCGCATTTAGCACATATCCATCTAAACCGTTCCTATCCATGTACCTGTCCAAATGCCTCATACCTCCTTTGGCAGCTCGTTCCATTAACCTACCACACCCTGAGTGAAAAAATTACCCCTTGGGTTCCTTAGTAAATCTTTCCCCTCTCACCTTAAACCAATGTCCTCTGGGTCATGATTCCCCGACTTTGGGTAAAAGGCTGTGCATCTACTCTATTCATTCCGCTCATGATCGTATACACCTCTATTAGATCATTGCTCGGCCTCCTGCACACCAAGGAATAAAGTCCAAGCCTGCCCAACCACTTTCTGTAGCTCAGGCCCTCGGGTCCTGGAAACATTCTCAGAAATCTTCTCTGCACTCTTTCCAGCTTAACAATATATTTCCTAGGGAAAGGTGACCAAAACTGAACACAATACTCCAAGTGTAGCCTCACTAACATCTTGTGCAACTGCAACATAACATCCCAATGTCTATACTAAATACCCTAACTGATGAGGGCCAATGATCCAAAAGCCTTCTTGACCGACTTATCTACCTGGGATACCACTTCCGAGGAACAATGTCCCTGCACTTTTAGAGATTCCTCTGCTTTACAACACTCCCCAGAGACTTGCCATTCACCGTGTAGATCATGCTGTGGTTTGAGTTCTCAAAATCCAATGCCTCTGACTTATAATTCTTGGCTCACTGATCCTCCTCTGTGTCAGAACTACTTTGCTCTAAGTTGAAAGCTCCCATAGTTGCAATATTTGGCTTTGAGCTGACGCATCACTTTGATATTTATTTTTAGACTTTCTAAAAGGACATCCTCCTGCCATTGTGTTGAAGTGGCGGAGGGCCTAGAAAGCATTCAAAGCCTAGAATCTGAAGAAGGGTCCCGACATAAAACGCCACCTATCCATGTCCTCCAGAGATGCTGCTTGACCTGCCGAGTTACTCCAGCACTACGTTTTTTTCCGTAAATACCTTGCGTCTAGAACTTTTAATGCTACATTGTTCGAAAAGGATCATCATTTAATGGAGTGTAAATAACTGTAATTGAGTGTAAACACAAGAATTGCTATTCCAAAATGACACAAAGTGCTGAAGAGACTCAGGCAGCGTCTCTGGAGAACATGGATAGGTGATATTTAGGGACTCTTCCTCAGACACATTTTAACATTGCTTTGGCAAGCCTTGTGGAATTTTGGTGTAGAGAATGTACACAGAAAATTAATTTGTCTACCATAAAAATCTAATGTATTGTTTAATTGCGTTTTTAAAACAAAAGGTGGAATTAACTTTATTTTTATTGATTAAATAAATACTACTTTTAAACCCAATGTAATCTTTAGGATGGATAATATAATCTGAATTCTTGTCAGTCAGTTCCTAATTTAAGTTTCCATCATTGTTTTTTGTAACAGCATGTTATTTTTGCATTTGAGGTTTTGCTAGGGTGAACAGCTGTCAACCTGCACACCTTCTAGAGCTCAGTGCTGACCTCCCATCTACATCATTGGAGACCTTTCCACTATCTTTCATTGGAGATAGACACAAAATGCTGGAGTAGGTCATAGTCTGAAGAAGGGTCTCAACCCGAAAGGTCACCCGCTCCTTCTCTTCAGAGATGCTGTCCGTCCCGCTGAGTTACTCCAGCATTTTGTGTACATCTTGGGTTTAATCCAGCATCTGCAGTTCTTTCTAACACGTACTATCTTTCATTGCACTTTGCTGGATTTTATCTTGCACTAAAAGTTATGTTCTTTATCCTGTATTTTTGCACTATGGATGGCCTGACTGTAATCATGTACAGTCCTGCTGACTGGATAGCAAGCAACAAACAAAATTTTCTGTACCTCAGTACTGAATAAACAGTGACAATAATAAACAAAACTAATTTTTCAGCATGGGCAAAACCTGTAGCTTTAGCATTGTTCAAATTCTGAAGTAAAGGCCTTGCCTTGATCGAAGTATGCCACGCCAAATAATGCAACAAATGTTGGAACCATCTCTTCAAGAATTTGTTGCCACCTTAGAAACAAGGCCTGCTTCTATTCTTAGCTCTGAATTCAACCTCTTTTTCTTTTCTCTTTTTAAATTAGATTTTGATCCAGTTTTAATTGTTCTGCTGTTGTAGTTTATGAAATAGATACAAAGCTGCATGAAAGAATTGCATGTAAAATAATAGATTTCATAGAGACTCGGGATTGGTGGGGATGTGAAAATGAAAGTTGAATTGGGGTTGGAACACAAGGAGGTTCAGAGGAGCCTCAAGGACATTTTGTAGGGCGTGGAGCTGTTGCAGTTTGCAGAAGTGGACAGCACAGTTGAGCAGCGGTAGAGTAGCTGCCTTACAATGCCAGAGACCCAGGTTCAATCCTGATTGTATGGGCTGTCTGTACCGAGTTTGTACCTTCTCTCTGTGTCCGGGTGCCCGGTGACCTCCCGCACTTCAATGACTTACACGTTTGTAGGTTAATTGGATCATAATCATAATACTCATAATCATTATCATACTTTATTAGCCAAGTATGTTTTGCAACATACGAGGAATTTGATTTGCCATAGTGTCATGCCATTAAAAAGCAACAAAACACACAAAATACATTTTAACATGAGCATCCACCACAGTGACTACTCTGCATTCCTCACTGTGATGGAAGGCGACAAAGTTCAATCTCTCCCTCCTTTGTCCTCCAGTGGTCGGAGATCTCTAACCTTACGTTGACGGGACGATCTTACTCCCGTAGCCGGCTTCAGGCCTCCTCGTCGGGGCAACCAGTCTCCTGCATCCGGGGGGGGGGAGAGAATCTCAGCTTCCCCACGCTGGGTGATCTACCATGGGTCGGGGCTAGTCGAACGTCTTGTGGCTTTTGGAGTTTCCCAAAGTCAGTCTCAACCGAACACTCGAGCTCCTTGATGTTAAAGTCCGCAGGCCCCGTTTGGTGCGTCGATCCTAGGCAAGGAATCGGCTCCGATGGTAAGTCCACACCCCGCGGTGGGGCTCAAAGTCAGGCCTGAGCAAGGCCTCCAGATCCACGATGTTAGGCCGTAGAGTGACCGGAGATACGATCCGGAAAAAAAATCTCCGGCAAGGTAAGGGATTGAAAAAAGTTTCCCCCGACCCCCTCCCCCACCCCTCACATAAATAAACCAGAGAATATCAACACATACTTTTTAAACACAGTAAAAGTTTTTGTTATTTTTAGTGTGTTTAAAAAGTATGTGTTGATGAAAATAAAGACGAAAAGAACAGACAGACTGTAGGCAAGGCTGCCATTTGGTAAGTTGTAAAAAAAAAATATCCCTAATGTGTGGGATAGTGTCAGTGTATGGAGTGATCGCTGGTCGGCGTGGACTCTGTGGGCCAAAAGGGCCTGTTTCTGTGTTGTATCTTTGTTTATATTGATGGCCATGAAAAGTTTTTCAGAATTAGCAAAAAATTGTTATTGGACCACATATGGAATGAAGCATTAACATGCTATACAATGTATAATATTTGTTATTTGTGCAAATCTTTTAACTTCTATTCTCCCACAGTGTGTGAAAATGGGTATTCGGTTCCGATGGAGAATGGGTCCTCCTCTACCGTCCCAGCTGTCTCAAACACTGCGCCTTCGACGTCTGCTACAAACTTATCAGAACCACCACCCAGCCTAGGACCTCCAGCTGAATCCCTATCTCCTGGTGATCTTGCACTAGCCAGAGTGAACAAGGGTCCACTTCCACCTGGGTGAGATTCATTTTGTAAGATGCACTTAATGTTAATTTCTTTGTCATGCTTTTCTCACTTTAATTGTGGGAAAAGATAGCAATTTGAAATATTTTCTCCTTTGATTGGGCCGGGTTAGATTTATACTGGCCTCCCTGGTACGTTTCCAACTTTGGAGGTCCCAAGTAGTTTTAATGGAGTAAATGATTCCTGCGATTCCACGGAGCAATGTGTGCTGGAAATATAGCAAACCAAGTTGACTTTGACAGGTGCTTGATGTTTTGAGTCACATGTTTAGGATCCGGTTACAGGAGTAAACATTTTACAAGTAGAGCTGCTGCCTCACCACACCAATGACCTGTGACAGCATGGGATTTCACTGGGTGCTGTGGTTTCCACCCAGAAAATTACTTTTTTAAATGCTTTACTGGTCTTTGAAGATAACATCTACTGCTGTGCCCTCATCAATCATCTTCACTGCGTCCTCAACAAAAATCTCAATCAAATTTAGGAGACGGGGCCTCCCTTGCAGAAAGCCATCTTGAATATCCCTTAATTCTCCATAATCCTAATTGCCAAATTGATTTGCTGAATTTAACAGATGATTCACTGGGCAGATAAAATTTATATTTAAGAGTCAACGGGCAGAGACATGGATCTAATGGCATTAGCCTCTGTCGTGTGCTTTCATTATTTTGCCATGTAAAGGCTGACAATTGACTATTCATCTTGGGCACACTCAACAAATACATTGCAGGCGTCACAGTGGCACAGTTGATGGAGCTGCTGCCTCAGTCCTGGAGTCCCAGGTTCAATCCTGACCTTGGATGCTGTCTATGTGCTTTGCCTGATCTCCCTGTGACCGCGTTGGTTTCCTCCGGGTGCTCCGGTTTCCTCCCACATCCCAAAGATGTGAGGGTTTGTAAGTTAATTGGCCTTTGTAAATAGCCCTTAGTATTTAGGGAGTGGAAAAGTGTGAAAACATAAAATTACTGTGAATGGTCAGGGTGGACCAAAGGGCCTGTTTCCATACTGTATCTGTAAATCGAAGCATTTGGGCAAAGTCAAAATATTATCCTTCAGCGACTACATATTAATATATTTACATTTTTAATAGGGTTGCTTCCATTCATCCAGCCACACACAGATTAGATCCGTGCAGTTGATATTAATTTGCTCTTAAGAAACCTCACCCTCGGCTCACTGTTGCCACCTGCACAGAATAGTAGAGGTCTCATTTTGATCATCAGACCATACACAACTTTATTTGCATTGCTTGGTGAATCTGAAATTTAGCTTATGTGCAAACTTGAATGGAAATATGTCCAGCTGATAACTCTCACAGGAGTCACTTGCCATCGCAAAGCCACATGCATGGTATTGACTTTAATCATAGAATCATAGAAAATAGGTGCAGGAATAGGCCATTCGGCCCTTTGAGCCTGCACCGCCATTCAATATGATCATGGCTGATCATCCAATTCAGTATCCTGTACCTGCCTTCTCTCCATACCCCCTGATCCCTTTAGCCACGAGGGCCACATCTAGCTCCCTCTTAAATATAGCCAATGAACTGGCCTCAACTACCTTCTGTGGCAGAGAATTGCACAGATTCACCACTCTCTGTGTGAAAAAAGATCTTCATCTCGATTAATGCTGGATACTCTACAAGGAAAGAGGTATCTAATTCAATTGCATGAAAAAGGTTGGTCGGTCTTTAAATCTTATTGTATTGGCGCTCAGAAAGCAATATGTAGAATGTAATAAAATGAATGATCTGGCGGGAGGCACTTACTGAACATAGATGGGAACACATTGGGACAGCTTTGATTTTATCCCTGGGTATTTGCTGATGAGTTTAGTTTAGAGATACAGCGTGGAAGCATTCCCTCCGGCCCTTGAGTACACGCCAACTAGTGATCCGCGTACACCAACACTATCCCAAATGCTAGGGACAATTTACAATCTTTACCAAGACCAATTAACTTACAAACCTGTACTTTGGTGTGTGGGAGGAAACCCGAGCAGCCTGGGAAAACCCACATGGTCTCAGGGCGAATGTATAAACTCCGTGCAGACAGCACCAGTAGTCAGGATCGAACCCGGGTCTCTGGCACTGTAAAGCAGCAAACTTTACTGCTGCACCACCATGCAGCCTCTATTAAATGCAAAGTTGTAATGGAATTACTGAAGCAAAGAGCATTGAAATAAACCATTTATCTGTCAAGTCTGTTGATTCCTTGTTCCAAACTTCCTACATCCCAATCTCCTTACCTTTGACTAATGGCCACTGTCAGCAATTTTCAAAAGACCACATAATCAAATCGTATTTCTTACATGTCTTGAAAATTGCCATTTGTTTTTCTAATTTGATTTTCTGTTCCAGAGGGAATTTTTTTTTTTTTTAGTTTAGTTTACAGAGATAGCGTGCAAACAGACCCTTTGGCCCACCGAGCTTGTGCTAACAGTGGTCCCCGTTCACTAACACTATCCTCTACCGCTGCGCCACCGTGCCGCCTGGGTGGGTGGAATCGTGGAATAAGATGGCATTGAGGCTTTTCGCCATGGCAAATAGTGTCCATTCTTGTTTGAGTTATTATTGACATAAATACAGAAAATGCTAAATAAACGGAGGATGATTAAAACTGAGAGAGAACAAAATTCATCAACTCCAACCATCTTTTTCAATCTGTGCGGCATGGTGCAGTGCCAGCGACCCAGGTTCGCTTCTGACTATAGGTGCTGTCTGTACGGAGTTTGCTCGTTCTCCCTGTGACCGCATGGGTTTTCTCTGGGCACTAAGGTTGCCTCCCACATTCCATAGACATGCAAGTTGGTACGTTAATTGCCTTCTGTAAATTGTCCCCTGCGTGTAAGATAGAAGTAGTGCACGGTTGATTGCTGGCCGGCATGGATGCGAAGGGCCTGGTTCCATGCTCCATCTCCAAACCAAACCTCTGTAGAGATTTTGATGCTGGTCAGTCGTGAATACAAAGAAAACTGGTTTGTTTTGTTTGAAAATAATAGCAATTAGATATCTAAGATGTGTTTTTATTGAAGAGCAAAATCTCCTGAATAAGTTTGTAACTATAAATGTGGTTAGGGATAGCTAGTTATTAAATTGCTGCATTTCCATTCCTTGTACATCAGAATTACTACCGTTGATAGCTGGACGAAGCATGTGAAGAGAGAGAAATTTAACATTTGTTTATATGCAACTTTGCTCTGACAGTATAACAGCATATTTTACTTATTTTCTTTCTGTAGCTGGGAGCAGAGGGCGGATCAACAGGGTAGATTCTATTTTGTAGATCACATTGAGAAGCGAACAACCTGGGAAAGACCACAACCATTACCTCCAGGGTAAGTGGCATGTTCTTCAGTGACTGGATGTTCTCTCATAGCCTACCCTTGGATCCATTTATGTTATTCAACTGCTGACTGCTAGCTACCTGTGGCGAGTACAATAGCAACATTTAAAAGACACGGAGTAAGATACATGGTTAAACATTTAGAGGGATATGCGTCAATTCAGGCAAATGGGACTATTTAGATGGTACATCTTGATTGGCATGGACAAGTGAGCACTGCATGACATATCGGTTCTGCATGACTCTTGAGCACTTGCTTTGACCCCAGTTGATGGGCGTCAGCATAATTCATGAGTTTAAGCTGAGACATAAGAAACGCAAGTAGGTGTAAGCCATTCAACACCTTGTATTAGCCCACTATTCAATAAGTCATGCATGATCATTTACTGGAGATCTACTTTCCTACATTTATCCACCTCCCTGACATTTCACTTAATTCCCATAATATCCAAAAAATAATAAGCTCTATGTGTACAATCAAAGGCATCTGAGATATCACAGTAGCAGGATTTATCATTTTGCTGGTGGTGTTATTTACTTTGTAACTGGTCACAGTAACACTTGTGTGCTCATTAGTAAAACCATGCTAACAAGTCACTTTACATAATTCTTGCCCAAACCCGAAAATTACTTTGGTCCATTTGTGATGGTACTGAATTGTTCTATTTTATGATTCAATAACTTTTTCTAATCACAAAGTATAGGTTTGGAAAGATGGGTTTTGCAGGAGGGAATTTTGTGTTTAACCTGCATCCCCAATCTGTTTGATTGGGTCTCGTATCGCTGCGAGACCAACATCTAGTTCCTGTGATGCACCACAGACAGAATGTGTCAGCTAATTTTACTTGCTCATAATGCCTGTTTCTCGTTGGAATACCATTGTTAACTTCTTTAAGATTTCAGGTCCACCACCGATGGACCAGCATCTCACCCCCCTCCCCCTGTTGGTCCAACAAAACGGACAATCCAGAAAGGCTCTGGAACCAAGCGTACCAGAAAATCAATTAACAATATTGGCACAAGAACCTTTGAAATTGGAAATAGGGGACTTGCTATTCAACACATAACTCTGAAGCTAGAATGCATTAATGTCATTAATTGCTTCTTCTCCAACTCTTGTCTGATAGCTGGGAGCGGAGGGTGGACGAGAGGCACAGGATTTACTACGTTGACCACATTACTCGGACAACCACGTGGCAGCGGCCTACGGTGGAGTCTGTCAGGAACTTTGAACAATGGCAGTCACAGAGAAATCAGCTTCAGGGAGCCATGCAGCAGTTCAACCAGAGATTTATTTATTCGGTAATTAACTTTTATGCAACTTTTAAAGATAACAAATGATTGAAATAAAAATCAACACCGTGATTTTGGCATCTGTTGAAAATTCTTGTCTACCTTGGTCCAATGCCCACCTCACCCGTTTGAATATTTTTCATTTATTTTGGGTGTGGATGCGTGTTCACGAGAGATGGGACTGGATCACATTGACAGTTCACCTGCTCATTTGGAGCAATGTGCTGTCAAGCTGCAGTTTATGTGTCGCATGTTCCATATTTCCACCTCCGTGCATGCAAATGCATCTGACTTTTTGCTCTGACCCTGGAATCATCATCCAACCCAGAAGCTTCAGTAACTGCCTGAGCTAAGGGAGTTGGGTTCAATTTAGTGACAACAATAAACTGATGCATTTAGCTCCATTCTTTTCAGTTCAGCCTACTTATCGTTATATCAACCTACCTATTTAAAACTAGTAGACTATCTGGTAGAGCTGCTGCAGCACAGCACCAGAGACCTGGGTTCATTCCTTTTGAAAAAAGCTTTGCCCAGAAGCCAAGCACACAATGATTCTGTCTATTGTTGATCTGTTCCCATATTCTGCTAACATGAAATAATGATTGTCTGTGATGACTAGACATTAATTATTCCACTCCAAGGTTACTCTTGCACCCATCACGTTCTTGTGACTTAAATTAATAACTGATTGGTTAATCTTATTGAAAAGAAAAACTTTTCTTAAGATGTCTTGGCTGGCATGATTTTCTTCAGTTCTCTCACATTAGCTTTGAAGGGATGGGTTCAGATCGAACGTTTTCACTCTTCATTGTTCCTCGATACAAGCAGTTTTTTTGCCTTTATTTTAGAAACATAGAAACATAGGTGCAGGAGTAGGCCATTCGGCCATTCGAGCCTGCACCGCCATTCAATATGATCATGGCTGATCATCCAACTCAGTATCCTGTACCTGCCTTCTCTCCATACCCCCTGATCCCATTAGCCACAAGGGCCACATCTAACTCCCTATTAAATATAGCCAATGAACTGGCCTCAACTACCTTCTGTGGCAGAGAATTCCACAGATTCACCACTCTCTGTGTGAAAAATGTTTTTCTCATCTCGGTCCTAAAAGACTTCCCCCTTATCCTTAAACTGTGACCCCTTGCTCTGGACTTCCCCAACATCGGGAACAATCTTCCTGCATCTAGCCTATCCAACCCCTTAAGAATTTTGTAGGTTTCTATAAGAACCCCCCTCAATCTTCTAAATTCTAGCGAGTACAAGCCGAGTCTATCCAGTCTTTCTTCATATGAAAGTCCTGCCATCCCAGGAATCAGTCTGGTGAACCTTCTCTGTACTCCCTCTATGGCAAGAATGTCTTTCCTCAGATTAGGAGACCAAAACTGTACGCAATACACCAGGTGTGGTCTCACCAAGACCCTGTACAACTGCAGTAGAACCTCCCAGCTCTTATACTCTTATGCTATGAAAATTTTAACGAAAAAAGTCTGGTAAAATCATTTTCAATTTGTTTTCAGTATCCTGAGCCAGTGGTACCTGCTGAATTTGACCCTCTTGGCCCGTTGTCAACAGGATGGGGTAAGAAAAACTTTAAACATGAGGGCGGGGTAATGCGCATTTCTTTAAAATCATGTGCAACTCGGTTTATATTTAAACCCTTCAGAGGATTGTTTATGTAGAAATAAAGAACTGCATATGCTGGTTAATACGCAAAATAACACAAAGTGCTGGAGTAACACAGCATGTCAGGCAGCAGCTCTGTAGAACCCTTCTTCACAAAACGGGTCTCGACCCGAAACATCACCCATCCATGTTCTCCAGAGAGGCTGCCTGACCTGAGTTACTGCAGCACTTTTTATCCTTTTGGAGATAATTTATGAGAAACATGCCACCAGTTACTAATTAGCCTCCATGTCACTCTTGTAGAAAAGAGAACGGACAACAATGGCAGAATGTACTTTGTAAACCACATAACACGTACCACTCAGTGGGAGGATCCTCGAACAGAGGGGTGAGTATCACATGAATGATGCTTAGATGAATGTTGGTGATGGCATGCAATGAGGTAACTACGGGATGATAGATAAAAAAGATTCAGGTAAAGCGCTACTAATCACGGGGTTCATCATGTTCATGGGTGGATTGCGGTTGATTTTCAGTCACCCGTTTTCTGAAGTTTTAAAATCATCCTATTTGATTTGAGGTGAGCTGTGGAAAAATTCTCTTGTTGCTGTATGGCTAATGAAACCTAGTTCTATTGAAGTTATATTTCACATTTATTCTTGAGAGCAACTTACAAGACCATGGCAATTTAAGAATAATTTAGTGTGCGCTGCTGTCATAGTTCATAAGTTATGGGGGCAGAATTGGGCCATTCAGCCCATCAAGTCTACTCTGCCATTCAGTTATGGCTGATCTATCTTTCCCTCTCAACCCCATTCTCCTACCTTCTCCCCTCAATCCCTGAATATAACAGGCAATTTCAAATGGAAATGTTTTGATCTGTCTTCACCCACTGAGATCTTGACTACAGTAATATGTGATTTGTGGGGGTAGGCGGTATGTCATGTGTAATGCAGGAATAGTAAAAAGCAAACGTTGATGCAGTATCACAGGAAACGAAAGGGTTGCTAGCGCTAGTTTGCATTGCTTTGGGTACTGTTCACAGTAAAGAGACATAAAGTTCATGTATGCTTGCTTATTCCTGCAGAATTCTCAATGAAAAGCCCTTGCCAGATGGATGGGAGATGCGGTTTACAGTCGATGGTGCTCCATACTTTGTGGATCATAATAGAAGAACAACAACATACATTGACCCACGTACTGGCAAGTCAGCACTGTACGTTCTCAATTGGTATTACTCGTGCAAAAATAAAATCTGAACATTGACTGTAATGAGCGGCGGAGTAGCATAACAAACTAGTCACTTTTAAAGTACATTTTGGCAGGTACATGGATAGGAAAGGTTTAAAGGGATATGGGCCAAATGCAGGCAGGTTGGACTAGTGTAGATGGGGCGACTTGGGCAAGTTCGACCGAAGGTCCTGTTTCCATGCTGTATGACTCTATGACCCTCATAGGATCAGATCATGTGCTTATGGTTACTGGATGAAAATATGCTCCAGATGAGATCTTAAGTCATAGTTTTGCCTAGCTATTCATTTTGATACTTAAAGGCACCATATCAACAATGGAACAAATATCACAAATAGTGATGCTCTAGTTAATGTTTGATCAGTAATTGTTTTACCCTAAAAATATTGTAGTATTTCATATTCCTAATATAGAAATTCAGATTTATCAGCTACCGTATGCCCCCCAAAGGAGTTACTTTGTAACATAATTAAATGCAATAAATGTGTAAAGAAATAACAGATTTTGTGGTACCGTAAAAGCTCCATTACCCAGAATGTGGATAATTAATTATACTGGAGCAACCAAAATCAGCTGAGTGGCTCATTCAGTGCTCCCTTGACTCTGGCTCAGAAATATTGGATCCTGGAATGTACCATGAGTGAAGTGCCAAATAGGCGTGTTTCTACTCTATGCAGAAGCCCACAGAACAAATGTTCTCCAAATGGGCTCTTTGTTGCTGAAATGAAATACAAAGATAAATAAAATTCCTCTCGAGCGTTAACATCGTTTGGCTCTCCTCGGATAATGCATGGAAGGCTGAGTATTTTGTTTCTCTTCAATGTTTCCAGCTCTGCAAGATTTTAGCTTTGTAAATGAAATCTAAAAAAACTAGATGAAACATGAGTAAAGAGTTTTGGCCTGCATCAAACCCATTCGAAACTTTTACAGAGAGTAGACTGGGCCATAAGAAGATCACTTTTGCCCTTTCTAAAATTAAATAAGCAGAAAGCATTTCTTGAGTTGTATAGTGGATTTCTTAGTACTGAATCCTTTACTGCAGGTTCTGAGACTTCCGTTTTTACCTTGGTTGTTATAAGTAGACACATACTAATCATGATTTATTGAGTAAATGGGGGGGAAAGTGACTAAGGCATTTACATAACTCCTCTCCCAATAACCTTTTCTCACCCTTGTTCCTCGTCAACAGACGATATAATGTTAAATGTAGTAGTGAATGCCATGCTTGACTTTCTAGTGTGCTATGCTTGCATGTTCTGTCCAATAGATAGAATTTGGAGTTGTAAGCACTCCTGCATTATGTCAGAGATGCCGCTACATTGGAGTGGCACCAATTTGGAATAAAATTCAGTTTTCATATCTAATTTACATTAAATTACATGCTGCTTCTATTCAGGACCTAGCCTATAATTTTGAGTTGAAATCTTCATGGCCCACAATATCTCTGCCGTACATGATGTCAAGACAATCACACCATTCCCTGTATATCCATATGTCTCTCCAAAACACTTTTAAACACCACTATCGTATCTGCTTCATGAGCAATATCTAGTAGCATTTCTGGAGAACATGGATGGGCGAAGTTTTGGGTCTGAAGAAGGGTATTGACCTGAAACGTCACCTATCCGTGTTCTGCAGAGATGCTGCCTGAGCCGCTGAGTTACTCTCGCACATTGTGTCCTTTCCTGGCAGATGGAGGCTTAGCACAAATCAGTTTCACAGAGCTTCTTTCTTTTTTCAGATCGAACGGTCCAAACATCGCGTATGTTCGTGATTTCAGATCCAAAGTCTCCTATTTCAGGTTCTGGTGTCAGGTAAAAGCAGCTTTTATTCAGTTCAAGTGGTAAAGTGTTTCCAAGCAACGGCTTCCATATGCAGCATCATAATGTGTGCAATGCCAGTGGAAGATTAGAAATATCACTTCAACCAGCTAGTTGTCCCACGTGACTCCGCTGACTTGTAGGTCCCGTGCAAATTCTGGGCAAATATTAAAGTATTTTAAGAAGAAGGTGTGTGTTGGCTGATTGTAAACGAGCATTCTTTGTGTTCCAGCAACTGGCTGCGCCTCAGCACATAAAAATAACTGTGACCAGGAAAACGTTGTTTGAGGACTCGTTTCAGCAGGTAATGCTCATAGTTACGTTTCTGGGAAGATTGGGGTGTGGGGATCTCACGGGGTATGTGTGATCCAAGGTCTCTGTCCCATTGCATTGGGAACCGGTGTGTGAGTGGAATATTTACATAGAACACAGGAAAGGGCCCTTCGGCCCGTGATGTTTTTGCTGAGCATGATGCCCAATTAAACTGATCTCATTTGCTGTACACGATCCATATCCTTCCATTCCCTGCAAATAGGCGCAGCGAGTCTGTGCTGACCAGCGATCACCCCATACATTAGTGCTATACTACACACTAGGGACAATTCACAAAAGCTATTTAACCTACAAACCTGTATGTCTTGTGGGTGTGGAAGGAAACCGGCGAACCTGGCGAAAACCTCACAGGTCACAGGGAAAACATACTAACTCTGTACAGGCAACTCTACCACTGTGCTTCCCTTGTTGTATGAATATTGTTGGGTGCAAAGATTCTTGCAACGGTCGAAATCCTGGAACTCCTGACAGCTCTGTGGGTGTACCACAGAGGGCTGCAGTGCCTCCAGAAAGCAGTTGACATCCACCTCTAAGAGGGCAATTGGCGATGGGGAATAAACACCTGGATCTTGAAAATTAATGTTTTTTTTAAGTTGATAGCTTTGTAGATAAAGCTGTTAAACTCAATTTTTTTTTAAAACGTGATTTCCATGCAAGATATTTGATGATATTCTCAGATTAACCTCTGCCTTGTTTCAGATTATGAGCTTCAGTCCTCAAGACCTGCGAAGGAGGTTATGGATCATTTTCCCTGGAGAGGAAGGCTTGGATTATGGAGGTGTGGCAAGGCAAGTATCTTCAACGTGGGAGCAAGTTGTATCAATTTTATTCACTGGAATCATCCATTTTCAGAAGGAAGAATGATTAGTAAGTCCGTCTGTACAGAGTTTGTACGTTCTCTCCATGACCTGCGTGGGTTTTTCTGGGTGCTCCAGTTTCCTCCCACATTCCAAAGACGTGTAGGTTAATTGGCTTGGTAAAATTGTAAATTGTCCTTAGTGTGTGTACGATAGTGTTAGTATGCAAGGATCACTGGTCGGCGTGGTTTCGGTGGGCCAAAGGGACTGTTTCCACGCTAAACTAGTGAGGCATGTAAATAACTTTACACCAAAAAGGGGAAACATTGTTCAGCGAGTGTTGCTTCTGTTTAAATAATTCACCCCCTTTCAAGATGAAATGTGTGTCAATCTGTTAATTTCAGCTAAATGAAAACATGTGCTGTTTCCAATATTTGTGGGAACTTTGGTGCATATTACTGTTCTGTTGCTATCCTTGGTTTTTAATGAAATTCGGAAAAGGTCTACCATGGTCAACAACGATTGACAGGTCCTCCACACTTGATGTTCAGTTATTGTAAAAACAAGTCTGTGTATCAGCATTTTTCTTTCACTGTATCTAATATTGATATTTTTTTTAATAGGGAGTGGTTCTTTCTGCTGTCCCATGAAGTTTTGAACCCCATGTATTGCCTCTTTGAGTATGCTGGGAAGGAAAGTTATTGCTTGCAAATAAATCCTGCATCTTACATCAACCCAGATCATCTGAAGTACTTCCGATTCATCGGTCGTTTCATAGCCATGGTATGTTCTCAAACCTTAATGATACTGATTTTGTTTTTAATCTATGTATGCAAGGATAGAACTTGTCACAAGCTATCTGTTTGGCGAGATACTGTTTTTGGTTCTTATTGCGTGTTAGAATGCGCACATGGAAAAATAATGTAACTGAGATCTAGCATAGAAAACAAAGTGCTTGAGTAACTCAGCAGGTCAGGCAGTATCTCTGGAGGACATGGGTGGGTAGCCCTTCAGTGAGAATTTCCACATTAAGATGCAAAGGGTGCTTAAAATGATTCTGGGAGTGAGGGAATTGTGTTATGTAGAAGCATTGAAACAGCTGCATTATTTGCCTTGGAAGGGTGAAGGTTACAAAGGGATTTGATGGAAAATTGTAGAATACATGCAAGAGGCGATGAAGAGAAACTGGTCCCATTATCAATGGGGCCCAGAATTGGGTGACATGGGGTGAAGGTGTCAAAAGGAATATGAGTAACAACTTTTCTCACACAGCAAATAGTCCGAAATGCACTACTAGTAGAGGCCAATATTTCTGCAGTGTCCAAAAGGGAACTGGATTAGTATCCAGAAGGAAAGAATTTGCATAGTCAAAATAGGCAGGGGAGTAAGACTAGTGGGATTGCTGTTATCTGGAGCTGATAGTGACTTAATAGACAGAATGGTCTCCTTCCATGCTGTAACCATTGTTTCTTCTCAATTTGTTAAGATATCAAATTGATCAAATCTAATTGATATAT
Organism: Raja brachyura; assembly: GCA_963514005.1. Next base: position 27,762,140 of record OY740802.1, read on the forward strand.
ATTTGATCAATTTATTCTATATACTTAAAACATGCGCGCGCGCGCACACACGCACGACAAATTGATATATATATAGATGGATATATGATCAATTTATACATAAAATTATGTAACATATATATTTGTATGCATATAAAGATACATATTTAATCAATTTGTTAGGTCAATATATTATATATTAATTTGTTTTTATATATCTATATGTCGATCAGTTGAGTTGGATCTCTTTCCAGCGGTGGACTAAAGCAAAATGGCAGAATATGGAGTTTAGTGCAATTTCACTATCTCACCTCATGATCTCGCAGTTTCAGATATCTTGTAGGTATTACTTTGTCCCTCAAGACATATGTTTTAAAGTCATCATCAAGCAGCACGGAAACATGTCCTTTGTCCCACAATATCCATGCCGACCATGAACTGTTTTGCTAGAGAGTGTGTGTGTGTCGCACTTCTCTGGTGGTCAAGTGTGATTTACCGTATGCTTGCAAAAGTCTACAGCAATAGCCTTCAAAGTTCAAATGTGTACAATATTGTGGACCTGTATTTTAGTACAAAGTAAATACGCCATAATTGGCACAGCTGCAAACTAACACATCATACTGACTGTTCCTGTTAACTTTGGTGCTGAATGCACTGCCGGTCTGGATTAGTTAAGATAAGCAGTTAGTTCTCATTGGAATAAACAGTTCTTGCTTTGTTTTTCAATCTTGTCATCTTGCTGAATATTGACACGAGACATTTGTTACCAGCCTCAACATGTAATGCAAATCTCCCAAGGGCTTATCAGTGTTAATGTACTGTCGTGTTTTTGGCAAAGTGTATGCTTTGTCATAATAATTTCCAGTAATTGTTTCTAAGTCTTGTTCCTGTACTTCCTTTCAATGGTAGGCATTATTTCATGGGAAATTCATTGACACTGGATTCTCTTTGCCATTTTACAAACGGATTCTGAACAAAGCAATAGTAACCAAAGACTTGGAATCTATCGATCCAGAATTTTACAATTCCCTCATTTGGATAAGGTTTGTACTTGATATTTTAGTTGTGCTGATGGCTTTCTTTGGTTATTACTGTCTAGTCAACTGACATAATAATATTGAATAAGTGCAACTTAAGACAGAGGTCATGAAAATTAGTCAGCACAGCACATAATTCTTTTCCATATTTGGTCGGAGGCAACATTTTACAACCTCAATCTTTACGGATTTAGACTTTAGAGATACAACACAGAAGCAGGTCCTTCGACCCACGGAGTCTACGCCAACCAGCGATCACCCCCTACACCAACCTACACACACTAGAGACAATTTTACAACCTACCGAAGACAACCTACAAATCTCCCACACGTCCTTGGAGTGTGGGAGGAAACCGGAGCACCCGGAGAAAACCAATGCGGTCACAAGGAGAACGTACAAACTCCGTACAGACAGCAACTGTAGTGAGGATCAAAACCCGGCTCTCTGTAAGGCAGCGACCGTTGTGCCACTCTTTTTAAAAAAAAAAAAAAAAAAAACCAAGATGTGAGGAAACTTTTTGTATTTCTTGCAGTAGAAGTTATCATCCATGTATTAATACTGCCAATGTATTTACATGCGAATACAACATGTCAACTGTGAGCCTTTTATTTACGTTGCACTGATGATCATACTGGACGCCATTTCTCGGTCTCATACTGAGTGAATCCCACTGAACCTGGACTCCAGTTTCTTGAATACAAATTTGATGTTGTTAATAATGATTTTGGCCACTGGATGATGGGGATTTTATCAGTTGGGAGATGTCGAGACAGAATGTGTAATGACTGAGTTCGTTTCAGGAGGTAGAAGTTAGATAGGCTAGGATATTCTTTAGGGCATAGGAGACTGGGGGTGACCTTGTTGAGGTGCATAAGATCACGAGGGGCATGGTTAAAGTGAACACTTTTTTCCTGAGGTAAATGCTTCTAAAACTCCAGGGCATAAGGTTAAGATTAGAGGGCAGAGATTTAAGAGGGACGCAGTAGGTAGTCTACATCTGGAACTACCTGTCAGAGGAAGCTATGGAAGAGGATACAGTTATGATTTCTAAAAGACATTTGTACAAGTTTATGTAAAGTAAGGGTTTAGAGGGCCAAATTCAGGAACTTGGGGCCAGTCCAGTGTGCCAATTTGGACAAGGTGAACCAAAGGGCCTGCTTCTGTAGGAACTCTTCCCACAGACGTTGCTGGTTGCTGAGTCTCTCTTTTATTGCAGTGGAAGGCCAGAAGCACAATGCAGTGCTCATTATGTAAATCTAACTTTAACTTAAAAAAAATATGTTGCAGATATTTTCAATGGAAATTTGTCACCTCTCTGAAGTAGGATTGGTAATTTTCCATAGCCAGTGTTGACCTCCTCTTCAGAGAAATGTTATTTTTATGTTAGCTTTCTCAGTTTGATTGGTTCACTTTGTGATGTTCATATTGAAATTGGAACCAGCTTGCATTTGGCTCTGTAATAATTTACGGAAAATTGTCTGTTGTTTCTAGGGAGAACAAACTGGAAGAATGTGGTCTGGAAATGTATTTCTCAGTTGACAAAGAAATTTTAGGTGAAATACAAACACAGGAGCTGAAACCTGATGGCAATAATATACTGGTGACTGAGGAAAACAAAGAGGAGTACATTGGGTAAGGTGGTGGCAAAGAATATATTTTTGTGTGGCAGCAAAACAATAAATGTAATATTTAAATTTTATTATGTTAGACTTTAGACTAGGGAAACCTTCGGCCCACTGAGTCTATTCCGACCTGTGATTGCCCCATACATTACCACTATCCTATACACTTCTACAATTCTACAAAAGCCAATTAACCAAAAAGCCTGCACGTCTTGGGAGTGTGGGAGGGAAGCACCCACGTGATTGTGAGGAGAATGTATAAATTCTGTGCAGACGGCATCCATAGTCAGGATTGAACCCGGGTCTCTGGCGCTATAAGGCAGCAACTCTACTGTTGTGCCGCCTATTTTAGGATTATGTTAGAATTATAGTATGTGGAATATATTAGCTATAGGTTATGTGTAATATTTTTTCTTGTGCCCACTGCTTGAATCATTAACACAAGGTGTTTCAACTGCATAGACTTGTAGCTGAGTGGAGACTATCGCGTGGTGTTGAAGAACAGACACAGGCATTCCTGGAGGGCTTTAATGAAGTGCTTCCTTTACACTATCTTCAGTCATTCGATGCCAAAGAATTAGAGGTATTGCAATTTATTGAGTGTTTTTAATTTAATTTGCACACCTACCTGAATAAAGATATACTGGCTTATTTATACCGGCTTATTTTTCTCCCTCCTGGTGTTGAGTGAAATACAGATCAGTTTTGAGATGCATGAAAACAGGCCCTTCCGCCCACTGAGTCTATGCCGACCATCAATCACCCGTACATTAGTTGTATCACAGTCATACGGTGTGGAAACAGACCCTTCGGCCCAACTTGTCCATGTCGAACAACATGTTCCTTCTACACTAGTCCTACCTGCCTGCATTTGGCCCATATCCCACTAATCTTATCCTACCCATGTGCTTGTATAAACTTTTCTTAAACGTGATACCTTCCACTTTCGCATCCTGCACAATCGGGGCAATTTACTGAGGCCAATTAATCTACAAATCGCTCATCTTTGGGATGTGGAAGGAAGCTGGAGCAACCAAAGGAATCCCTTCAAGTGCTTCAGTTGCCCCTCGCATCCCAAAGACATTGCAAGATGAATGTGCAAACTCCACAGGGTGAGCACCGAAGGTCAGGATCAAACTTGGGTTTTCAGAGCTGTGAAGCAGAGGCTCTACTAGCTGTGCCAAGTTTGAAAGAAACAAAGGTCTTCAGCCTGTGAATGCCTCGTATAGTCGGCATCCACCAGATATAAACTATGCTGTTATTTTCCTTCATCGATTCATTTTGTACAACTATTTTAGGTTTGTCAACTCATTCCTGCGTATGGGTGACATACTCCAGGAATATGTAAGACTTTCTTTGCAACACAGTCATCAGTTTTGCTCTTGAGTATTTTAACACTTTGAGCAACTCTTTCAAGCAAAGTTTGTGGCAAAACTAAATCCAAAATCTGGTTCCTCTTGTTTAAAACCACAATCCAATCCAGATAGATCTGGACTTTTGTTTCTGGATTTTGATGCTGATTCCAGTTTAGACACAGCTTTATTTGGAGTGTTGGAAAGTTCATGTTGTCTTTCAGAGTCACCTCTAAATAATTTCTGCCAATGCTTTGAGGAGGTTCCTGGGGAAGTGGATGGAAGTATTTTATATTTGTATGCTCGGTAAAGCTGTCCCTTGCCAAGATGGAGCAACAAAAGGTTGCTCAGAAGAGATGACCTTAAAAGTATGTAAATTTAAAAGTACAATAGTTTAGTTTAGCGATTCAGTGCAGAAACAGGCCCTTCGGCCCACCAAGTCCATGCCGACCAGTAACCACACCATACACTAGCACTATCCTACACACTAGGGACAATTTACAATTTTTACCAAAGCCGATTAACCTACAAACCAATACATCTTTGGAGTGTGGGAGGAAACTGGAGCACTCGGGGATAACCCAAGTGGTCACGGGAGAACGCACAAACTCTGTATAGGCAGTACCCATAGTCAGGATTGAACCTGGGTCTCTGGCGCTTTGAAGCAGCAACTCCACTGCTGCATCACCATGCTGCCCCAGAACATCAGAAGGCTGTTTAACCCATTGATTATATGACAGTTCCCTTGGGGGAAAAAAAGCCACATATAATTTCAATTCACTGAGCAACACAAACAAGTACTCGAGGAACTCAGCGGATTAGTCAGTTTCTGGGCAGATGACGTTTCGGGACAGGAACTTCTTCACTGGCCTTCATACCTTTTCCAAAATATTTTCTCGATGTGGAAACCAACACCAGATTATTGACCACCTAGATATCAACTGAGCAAAGTCAGCAGCTGCTGAATCACAGAAAGTCACTGCACAGGAGGTGCTAATTTGGCCCATTAAGGATGTGCTAGCCCCATGCAGGAGCAATTAGCTTCTGTTTTACCTCATAGCTTGGAGATCTATTCCTTTTCAATATTGATATACTTGTGTTTTAAATACCACAGTTGAATTACTGCCACTCTTCCCTTTGGTAGTACATTCCACATTCTAGCCATTTGTCTGCAAAAAAGTTTCCCCTTGTTTTCCCTTGGTGCTAGTTTTACTCTATAATTCTGCTCTAAGTTTTCTCTGGAACTTCAGAGGTTGTGGGGAGACTTTAGAGATACAATGCCGAAACAGGCCCTTCGACCCACCGAGTCCATACCGAGTACACTAACACTATGCTAGACACTAGGGACAATTTACAATTTTACCAAAGCCAATTACAAATTACAAACCTGTACATCTTTGGAATGTGGGAGGAAACCAGAGTGGTCATAGGGAGAATGTACATACAGGCAATACCCATAGTCAGGTTCGAACCCAAGTCTCCAGTGCTGTAAGGCAGCAGTTGTACCACCATGCCATTGTGCTGCCCTTGATAGAAGTATATAAAATTATGAGAGACATGTATGGGGTCGACCGTCAGAAGGCTTTTCCCAGTGTGGAAATGTCCAGCAATAGAGGGCATACCTGTAAGGTGAGAGGGGAAGTTTAATGGGGATGTGCGGGGCAAGATTTCTTACAGAGGTTTGAGGGTGTGGAATGCATTGCCAGGGATGGTGGTGGAAGTAGATACCATATTGGCATTTAAGAGGCTTTTAGGTAGGCACATGGTAGAGCAAGGAATAGAGGGATATATATCCTATACAGACAGATGAGATCAGTTTAACTTGGCGTCATGTTCGGCACAAGCAATGTGTTCCTGTGCTGTACTGTTCTATGTGCTGTCAGATTAGCTTTTTTTTTTAATTGTCTTTACATTTTTACAGGTGCTACTTTGTGGAATGCAAGAGATTGACTTGAACGATTGGCAGAGAAATGCAATTTATCGGAACTACACCAGAAACAACAAACAAATAATCTGGTTTTGGCAGGTATGGACGAACTCTGCATTCTTTACACGGTGAGATAAAATATTCTTGCTGCAGTGGTGCCTTAATTGTTCTTCATTATTTCAAAGACTTTTTAGAAATAATTCATTTGAAAGATTTTGATAAGAGTTGTATTGCCAGACTTAGAAACAGGAGTTTCAGCCCCACCATCCATGCCGGTTAACCTGCTTTCCTGAGCTAATTGCATTTGCCCATATTTGGGCAATATGCTTCTAAACCTTTCCTATCCAGGCATATATCCAAAATGTTTTTTAAACATTGTCATTCTACCCATCTCTTCTACTTCTGCTGATAGTGAGCCTCACATACCAGGTCCTCTCATTTTTAACCCATGCCCTCTAGTTTTAGACTTCCTTGCTGTCGGGGGAAAAGACTCTGACCTTCCATCTTATCTGTATCTTTCATGATTTTACAAACCTCTCAGGTCATGCCTCAATCCCCTTCATTCCAGGGAAACAGTACCACCCCAAACCGATTGTTATAATTCAAACCCTTTAGTCCCAGCAACATCCTTTTGAATCTCTTCTGCACTCTCTATAGCCTAATAACATCTATCCTACAGTATTGCGACCAGAACTCCATTAAATATTCCAGGTATGGTCTTGCCAGACATATTCCAGACATGTATCGCTGCAACCCAAGTCTTGTACTCAATGCTCCATCCAAGGAAGGAAAACATGCCATATGCCTTCTTCATCACTTTGTCTCTGCCTTTCTCCCCTCGCCATTTACATAGCTTGGTTACTCGTTGGGTAGTTTAGTTTATTGTCACGTGTGCTGAGGTACAGTGAAAAGTTTTTGTTGCGTGCTATCCAGTCAGCGAAAATACTACATATGACTGCAATCATGCCGTCCACAGTGTAGGGATTCAGGATAAAGGGAATAACATTTAGTGAAAGTCCCGTGGAGTCCGATTAAAGATCGTCCAAGGGTCTCCAATGAGGTAGATGGAGGATTGTGTTCTAGTTGGTGATAGGATGGTTCAGTTGCCTGATAACATCTGGGAAGAAACAGTCCCTGAATCTGGAGGTGTGTTTTCACACTTCTGTACCTCTAGGCTGATGGGAGAGGGGTGAAGAAAGAGTGACCAGGGTGAGACACATCTCTTAAATACAGTGGCTCTGCTGGTAGAGCCACTGCCTCAAAGCGCTGGAGATCCTGGGTTTGATCCTGACCTCTGCTGCTGTCTGTGTAGAGTTTTCACATTCTCCCCGTTTCCTCCCTCATCCCAAACACGTGTGGGTTTATTGGTTAATTGGTCCTCTGTAAATTGCCCCTCGTATGCATGAGTAGATAAGAAAGTGGGACAACATAGAACGAAAATGAATGGCTGATCGATGGTCAGCATGGGCTTGGTGGGCCGATGGGCCTGTTGCCATGCCGAATCTCTAAACTAAACTAATCCAATGTACTTCCATTTTCCAAATAAGTCAGTAGTTATATTTTCCTTTTGGAAATTCTGATTATACAACATCTGCTGCCTGGTCTTTATTAACCTCCTCATATTAGATCATCAAATACATTGGATAATAATAATTTGCCTTTAACAAGTTTTCCTGCCACAGCATTTGGTTTGATCTATACATTAGTGTGGTCAAAGCAGCTTTTTAAAAGCCTAATGCATTGTGGTAACAGCAAAATACAAGCCAGGAGGACTGAGTGAATTTAACTATGGTAAAGGGGCATGAGTGAACTGTTTAATAAATCTGCCTCAACTCAATGATGTTTTGTTAGATTGTGAAAGAAATGGACAACGAGAAACGAATGCGCCTGCTGCAGTTTGTCACTGGGACGTGCCGCCTTCCAGTCGGTGGCTTTACAGATCTCATGGGTAAGCAGGACTGTTTATAGACAGGATCTTTCCTCACTTTGGGTGATTACAAACTAAATGGGCAACTTTTTTAGGGAATTAACACTGTCTGGTTCTGAAATGATATTTCATGATTGGAATGAGAGATTGTTTGCTGCTTGGCAGTGAAGGGCGGTGGGTCCGGAATGGAAGCGGCTGGGGAGGTGGTGCAGGCCGGGGGAGGCGGTGAAGGCCGGAGGTAGCGTCTGCAGCCCGTCCTGGTGCTGAAGGTCTGTAGGTCCTTCCGCTGTAACCAAAATCCATTCTAAAGATCTCTGTAATAATGCATTGAATATGCATTAGTTGTGTTAATGTGCCTCTAAAGCTGCAGCAAGAAAGAATTTCATGGTCCCCTTCCTCAATGGTTCAATGGTGCGTTTATTGTCACATGTGCGAAGTGCAAATGCACAGTAAAAATATTTTCTTATAAACAGTCCAGTAAAGTATTGCCTATCCAAGCACATCCCGATCAGCACATGTACAGAAATAGTAAGATTAAACGAGAACTTACCAGCTTGAAGTTTGATTCTTGTTTTATGAGGAGTTACGATGGGGGATTTCGTGAAGACCCCGCCAGCACGCATGTGCGACATTCTTCAAAGCAGCGGTGTGAAATCACAGATAGTAGAATTGAATGAAGATAGTAAGATAAGAGAACTAACATACCAGTTGACCTTATAATAGAGGGTTGGGGGCGAAGGGCACAAAATTCCTCATCGTAACTCCTCATAAAATAAGGATCAAACTGGTAAGTTCTCATTTAATCTTACTAATTTGCTTCGGAGTCACGTGAGTGACTTTGTGAAGATTTCAAAGCTCTGTGATTTCATGCCCTGGAAAACGAGTCCATGCTCACACACTGCCATAATAACCAATGGAGGAATTGCTCTTACTATGTCAAGTCCCACAGGGCACCCTGACTGAGTAGGCCAATCGGGTGCACCCAAATATCTGACGCGGAGTCTTATTGAATTTTCTGCAGGACCCGACTAATGAGGCAGAAAAGGGGGGGAAAATGCATGGAAAAAACAATCCCCCCCCCTCCCCAGTATAGCTACTACCCCAGGGTCTGATTCTCATGCAACATACGTTGTTATCTGGTGATTAAGTCTTGATGCAAAACAATCGATATCTGGCGTTCTATACTGAGCTATAATGTCAGTAAACGACTGGTGGTCCAACATCCATTCGGTGTTAACATTGAATTTGCGTGACCTGGAGTTGCTATCCAAATGTTTCTTTCTATGCACAAGTGCCAGATTGTATTGATCAATTCATCACAAGATATCGACTTAATTCCACCCATATGATTAATGTATGTCACCACGGTGGTATTATCAATTTGTAAGTGAACATGCAGATGATGCATGTCTGAAAGGTAAGCCCAAAGTCCGTGAATGCTCCCAACACCTTATGATGATTGATATCCTGAAGTAAGGTTATAACCATATAACAATTACAGCACGGAAACAGGCCATCTCGGCCCTTCAAGTCCGTGCCGAACAACTTTTTTCCCTTAGTCCCACCTGCCTGCACTCATACCATAACCCTCCATACCCTTCTCATCCATATACCTATCCAATTTATTTTTAAATGATACCAACGAACCTGCCGCCACCACTTCCACTGGAAGCTCATTCCACACCGCTACCACTCTCTGAGTAAAGAAGTTCCCCCTCATGTTACCCCTAAACTTCTGTCCCTTAATTCTAAAGTCACGTCCTCTTGTTTGAATCTTCCCTATTCTCAAAGGGAAAAGCTTGTCCACATCAACTCTGTCTATCCCTCTCATCATTTTAAAGACCTCTATCAAGTCCACCCTTAACCTTCTGCGCTCCAGAGAATAAAGACCTAACTTATTCAACCTATCTCTGTAACTTAGCTATTGAAACCCAGGCAACATTCTAGTAAATCTCCTCTGTACCCTCTCTATTTTGTTGACATCCTTCCTATAATTGGGCGACCAAAATTGTACACCATACTCCAGATTTGGTCTCACCAATGCCTTGTACAATTTTAACATTACATCCCAGCTTCTATACTCAATGCTCTGATTTATAAAGGCTAGCATACCAAAAGCTTTCTTTACCACCCTTTCTATATGAGATTCCACCTTCAAGGAACTATGCACGGTTATTCCCAGATCCCTCTGTTCAACTGTATTCTTCAATTCCCTACCATTTACCATGTACATCCTATTTTGATTTGTCCTGCCAAGGTGTAGCACCTCACATTTATCAGCATTAAACTCCATCTGCCATCTTTCAGCCAACTGGCCTAAATCACTCTGTAGACTTTGGAAATCCTCTTCATTATCCACAACACCCCCTATCTTGGTATCATCTGCATACTTACTAATCCAATTTACCACATGAGGCTAACTCGTGTGTATTCCATCTACCACCGCAACTGGAGGTGGTATTGGTTGCTCCCCAGCCGTGAGTGCTGGTGTCAGTTTGTAACACTGTAGTTTTGGCCCTTTGGAGATTTTGGTAATGTAAGGGTCCAAATTGTGGCTGGGGAAAAAAGGCAGCCACGAGCTTTCCAATTACCCTGGCTATTTGCCGAATAGATGGTTTACTGACGCAAACAAGGCTGTTATATGCCTCGACCAAGTCTGTTGCTTTGTCCTTTGGCAAAGTGACAAACATGTGAACAGAGTCTATCGTGAATTCCAAATCCATAGTCACCGGAAGGCATTTAACTTGGATTTGTCTGGATGGATAATAATCCAGATTTTTGAAATAGGAGCTTGGTGGCTGAGACAGCCAATTCCAATGTTATCCCCACAATAAGATGTCATCCAGTTACACCTTGATAATATGTTTTTTGTTTCCGAAGAAACTGCAAGCTGGTTTCAATATTTCTGGGCTGATGTTAATCCATTAGGCAGCGCTTTATACTGCCGGAGCAGTATCTGGACTCCCATCCAGATAATTTTAAAATATCTGCAGTGATCTTTGTATATTGGTTCTGAGTAGTATGCATCTTTTAGGTCGATGCACCACGAAGCACCCTTTGGAAACTCGTTGTTTTAGAAGTAACAAAACATTTCTCCATTTTTAAGTGGGTGTACTGCACAAAAATATTCAGTTGTGTCAAATCAAATGATGTGGACATCTGCCATCTTTTTTGTTTTAGGTGAAGATGTTTGATACAAACTCAAGAGACTCATGTTTTGGTTTCTTCTATTGCTCCTTTGTATATAGATTTGACAGTTCCGCATGACCTTCCACTTTCTCTTTTTTGTGAAAGCTCAAACTTTTGGCTAGGTGCATGTTGAACCGGAAAGGAGAAGTTTGTCAACAGATTCAGTTTTGTATCGCTGAATACTGTGCAGTATGAAAGATCAGAGGTTATTCCCTGTACAAGCGTAACCTTCCCCCAACCTGTGAAGAAGTTACACGCGCTATGTTCTGAAGGCAACAAAACCCACCTACCTCCATGGTTACCGGTGGTGCTGTGTTGGTTTTCTCCTTCTTTGGTTCCTGGGAGATGGAGGCGTTGTGGTGTGGGGTTGGCGCATCTTCCAGAAAGGCCGTTCTGGGACATGGCCTGAAAAAGACCTTTGTGTAGGTTGTACGGCCATCGAACTTTCACCAGCTTTTCTTGCAGTGTGGTAACGCAGCCTGATGGTGGATGTATAGAGGTGCTGCCGCCAAATATGTGAGGACCTGGTAGCGGCCGGCACCTTAATCATGCCGACAGCTATTGTCTCTTTGTCGAGATCTTTTACCTGTTTGGGCAGGTTGTCCCTGAAACGGAGTAGGCGGCTGTGCACTACTGGTTCTACACAACCCCGCGAACTTGGGGTTTAGTGTAGGCCAGATGGTATTCTTCCTTGTTTATCTCAATTTGACCATACAGGAGAGTGCCAGAGCTTCTTGTTGCTCCTCTGACATATCTTCCGTCTACTGACCTGGTAATACCCGAGACCAGTAGTTTGAGGATTTTCCGCAGGCACATTGAGGGAAATACCGATTCCTGGAGCTAGATAAGTTGTTGAGTAATTTAAACTGGCTGCCTGTTGACAATGGTAGCCCCTTTTGTGAGGGCATCGCAACTTGGATGCCATCCCGAGTAGCTCCTCTTCTTGCACCCCTAGCATGTTGTGTTTCTTCTGCCAACACCCTTTCTTCAGAGTCAGCCCAGACCTGACTCCTTATGCTCCCCTGCGAAGAGGGTGAGCATTTGGCAGCCCTGTAAGGGGTACTGCTGTGGGTCTGCTAGGAGACCCACAGTGACCAAACTCCTGCTGGAGTGGGTTACGTTGGAGCTAGTGCTCCCCATCCGCTCCATGCGGGATTATCGACTGCCGTTGCTACCCGCAAACGGCGAGTCTGTGAGCCCGGACCCTGCCGGGTCAACGGGCTTGCCCCACTATCGGGCGTTGTGCCGCCAGTCCGACGTTCCTGGTGTATGGGCTGTGGCGTTGAGTCGGAGCTCCTGCTCTGTCTTTGCTACCTCTGAACGGCGAGTCTCCGAGCCCGGACCCTGCCGGGTCAACGGGCTTGCCCGACTTCCAGGTAGCGTTGCTGTCAGTCCGCGGTGTTCCTGCGGGCTGCGGTGTTGAGTCGGGGCTGCCGCTTTGCCATTGCTACCCGCGAACGGCGAGTCTCCGAGCCCGGACCCTGCCGGGTCTACGGACTTGCCCGACTTCCGGATTTGTAGTGATGCCGCCGCTGACTGCCCGCGTTCCCGCGGTCCGCAGTCAGTCTTTCGAGGCGGCCCCTTGGTGCGGTACTCTGTCCCTGAAAGAAAAACCGACCTCGGGTTAGTCGTTCCTTACCTGCAGGTCCGTTCTGGTGGAGGAGCGACCCTCCTCCCTGCCTGTCGCTTCGCATGCGGTCGACGATATGTCGCGCATGTGTGCTGGCGGGGTCTTCACGGTCACTCACGTGACTCCGAAGTAAAATAGTCCATTGATCCCGTATGCCAAGGTTTCCTAGCCTGGGGTAAATTTCGCCTACCCAGGGGGTGTAAATTTGGTGATTCTGGATTTGTACATTTTTTTTCTCATTGACTGAATGTGTTTGGTTCTGGTATACCGGTATCTGTTCATTAGTTGTTCATTATTATTATTATTATTAAACTTTTATTACAGACACAAGGTCCATATAAAAGACGACATTGCATAGAATACATTGCATATAAAACACAATAAATTACATATAAAAGTTTAGTAAATTACTTATAAGAGCACCATAAATTATATACATAAAACACAATGCATGGTTTGAAATCCAGAATTTAAAAAAAGATCAGTGTCCTACAACAAGACAACAAATACCATTGTCTCCACAGCTGGGATTGGTAGTGTTTAGTGCTAAACCTTATGTTTGATAAGACCAAGATAATTTCATTTTCAGAGTCATTAATCCTGCAAATAAATTTATATGTGAAATAACATTGTTATGTGCTATTAAAGTTGCCTGGGGTACACGGGACAGAAATGGTTGGGAACTCCTGCCGTATGCAGTAGGTACCATGTTTTCGACTCAAAATATCTGTCCATTCCCTGCACAGATGCTACTTGACCCGTTGAGTTCCTCCAACACTTTTGCTCAAGATTCCAGCGTCTGCAGTTTCTCAAAATATTAATTTGGTTACACTTTGCCAGATTTGGGTATTCCACTACATCTCTATCCATCTCCTAAAAATATTTTGGCACTTTCAGAAACTGCTAGTTTCTGTGCATTCCAATCATGCATTAGATGGGCATTTGGTTTTACTGTTCTATGTTCACTGAACAAAATGACTGGGCAAACCAGTTCTCAGTGAGCAAGTCTGGAGTGAGGGCAAAGTATTAAAGAGGGAGAAGCTGCTGTTGAGGTGAGCTGCCGTGATCTTGCCCTTTGCAATGGCTGATAGCTAAGCTGCGTCATTGGGCGGAATCTAATGTGAAGGGCAGGGACAAAGAAGCATTCAATTAATACTTTATTGTCATATGTGCCTTGGTACAGTGAAATTCTTTGTTTTCGCATACAACCTGGTAAAATCATACAGCAGCCCTCACCTCGGCAGTACACACAGAGTTGCCACGTGTATGGTGCCGACAAAGTTAAAAAAACCGTAATCGTATAGTCTTTTCTTCTTGCAGTGGTGAACCAGGCCTGCCACCGCACATGATGGCAAGGTCCCCCTGCGCTCCAGGCGGCCCATGCTCTCATCAACGCAAGTCCCCCAATGATTTCGGAGGACCCCCCACTTGGTTACTCTCAGCGGCCCTCCTTGCTCTTGGCATCGCGGGTCACTCCTCGCGGCGTGCCCACTGGATCATTTGGCTCCGAGGTGCATCTCGGGAGCCTTCTGCCACCACTCGGCACGTCTGGTTAGATGGAATTCAAATCAGGATTGGATCAATACCTTAAACTGTTAACGGATAGGTGATGTTTTGGGTCAGGACCCCCCTTCGGACCCAAACGTTTCTGGTCTAGCCCTTCTTCAGACCCTTCTTTAGTCCCAACCCGAAACATTACCTATCCATTTTCTCCAGAGATGCTGCATGTCCCGCTGACTTACTCCAGCACTTTGTGTCTATCTTGGGTACAAACCAATATCTGCAGTTCCTCCTAGTACAGTGAAAAGCTTTTTTGTTGCGTTCAACCCAATCAACGAAAAGATTATGAATGATTACAATAAAGCTGTCCACAGTGTACAGATACAGGACAAAGGATATAACGTTTAGTGCAAGATAAAATCCGATTAAAGATAGGTCAAAGGTCTCCAATGACCACTCTCTAGTTGGTGATTGGATGGGTCAGTTACCAGACAGCTCCCTTAAACTGTAAACGCATTCAATTTAAAGAAAGTAAGTAAATAATCCAGATTAGGTTTTGAGAAGATACATTTTTTAAAACTATGATGGCAAACTCTAATAAAGCTTTTGGATGCAATGATGGGAGAGTCTTTACTAATTTCTAGTGCTAATATCCTTAACGTCATTTTTATTCTTAATGTCTTTTTTGATGGAGTGATTAAAGTTACCTTTAATTAACTTTGTTTTTCATCAAATGTGATGCCTGATATAAATTTGAACTTGCAGGGAGCAATGTTTGCATCAAATTGTGTCTGCAGGCAGCCTTTAATTGGAATAGGACATGTTGCCTCAGTACCTTCAGTTATCACTATCCATTATCAGTTTCATCAAACCTAGGTAGGGAAGCTTTCCCTCGCTGTTATTATCGGTGTTAAAGTGGGAGCAAATTAATGTGCAGGCACTTAGAAATAATTGTTTATGACCGAGCTATTCTCCAGTTTCACTGCTTGAATAGATTTCCGTTATGGAAGGACCTTTCCCTCCATAACTGCCTGTCAACGTTGCATCCTCCACTCAATGAAAGAAAAAAATAGACTTGCCACATGAGAAGAGCAGTCAAGTGCCTAGCAGCAGAATAATATGTACACTCAGTGTGCTAGCTCCTAAATAGCACAAATTATTCTTAAACTGTGCCAAACAGACGCAAACATTAAACTTTTGGCTCCGTGCCCTTTCTCATTTGCATGTCTGTGTTCATTACTCTGTAACTGCCTCTGGATTAATCTTCACAAGCCTGTCTGTCACTGTCTCTCTATCTCTCTCGAGGCAAAAATAGAGGAAGGAAAACGTTGGCAGCATTGCTTTCCTTGGTCGTTTCCTGGTGAATGGAAGTTGACCACGTGACATAGGTGCAGAATTAGGCCATTCAGCCCATCGAGTCTCGTCTGCCATTCAATTATGGTTGATTTATCTTTCCCTCTCAACCCCATTCTCTTTCCTTCTCCCTGTAAACTTTGGTGTCCTTGCTAATCAAGAACCTATCAATCTCCACTTTAAAAAATACCCAATGACTTGGTCTCCACTGATGTCTGTGGCAATGAATTCCACAGTTTTGCCACCTCGTTTCCTTTCCACCTCATCTGCTTTCTAAAGGTTAATTTAGTTTAGCAATACAGAATGCCTTCACTCTCAAGCCTAAAAGTTTAATTTTCCCTCACATGTATCCACTTATCACCTGCCAGGCTTCATCCTGCCTCTCATTTCAATAAATAATAGGTGCAGGAGTAGGCCATTCGGTCCTTCGAGCCAACGCTGCCAATCACTGTGATCATGGCTGATAATCCACAATCATTGTCCCGCTCCTGCTGTCTCCCATGTCCCTTTGTCCGCTATCTTTAAGAACTCTATTTAACTCTCTCTTTAAAGCATCCAGAGAATTGGCCTCCACTGCCTTCTGAGGCAGAGAATTCCACAGATTCACAACTCTCAGGGTGAAAAAGTATTTCCTCATCTCCGTTCTAAATGGCCTACCCCTTATTCTTAAACTGTGGCACCTGGTTCTGGACTCTTCCTACATTGGGAACATAGATAACCTCTCATCCTTCTAAATTCCAGTGTATACAAGCCCAGTTGCTCCATTCTTTCAACATATGACAGTCCCGCCATCCCAGGAATTAACCTCGTGAACCTACGCTGCACTCCCTCAATAGCAAGAATGTCATTCCTCAGATTTGGAGGCAAAAACTGCTCACAGTACTCCAGGTGTGATCTCACCAGGGCCCTGTCCAACTGCAGAAGGACCTCTTTACTCCTCCACTCAACTCCTCTTATTATGAAGGCCAACATGCCATTAGCTTTCTTCACTGCCTGCTGTACCTGCATGCTTATTTAAGTGACTGATGTACAAGGGCACCCAGATCTCATTGTACTTCCCCTTTTCCTAACTTGACACCATTCAGATAATACCTTCCTGTCCTTGCCACCAAAGTGGATAACCTCACATTTATCCACATTCAACGGCATCTGCCCACTCACCTACCTGTCCAATTCACCCTGCATCCTCATAGCATCTTCCCCACAGTTCACACTGCCACCCAGCTTTGTGTCATCTGCAAATTTGCTATTACTTTTAATCCCCTCATCTAAATGATTAATGTATATTGTAAATAGTTGCGGTCCCAGCACCGAGCCTTGCGGTACCCCACTAGTCACTGCCTGCCAATCTAAAAGGGACCCGTTAAGGATTCCTCTCTTCCTGCTTTCTTTTCCCCCTCCCCTACCATCACCACAATCAGTCTGAAGAAGGGTCCCCACCCAAAATGTCACCATCCATGTTCTCCAGAGATGCTGCCTGACCCACTGTGCACTATCTTTGGTATAAACCAGCATCCTTGTATCTGCATTTCTATTGCCACTTTGTGTCTGCACAGTGATGCAGCTGAAGGAGCCTCTGCCTCACAGCCCCAGTGATCCGGGTTCAGTCCTGACCTCTGGTGCTGTCTGCACAGAGGTTTCAGACTCTTCCTATGACCACGTGTTTTCCGGTTTCATCCCACAACCCAAGAACGTGCAGGACAGATAATTGCTGCTGTAAATTGCTTTCGTGTGCGGGTGAGTGGATTGAAAAGGTTTGGAGGGATATGGGCCAGGAACAGGCATCGTGGGTGAATTGATCCGAAGTGGCTGATTTATGTTCTGTAGAGCTGTCTATGGTGAAATCTGAGGGAAGTTGTGGGGGGGATTAAATGGCAATAATATAGGGTCAGTGTAAATGCATGCTCCATGATTAATGCAGATTCGGTGAGCCAAAGGGCCTGTCTCTGCTATACAGAATCATAGTAACACAGCATGGAAACAGGCCTTTCCAGCCCACTCATACAAGAAGGATCTCGACCCGAAATGTCACCAATTCCTTCTCTCCAGAGATGCTGCCTGTCCTGCTGAGTTACTCCAGCATTTTGTGTCTTCCTTGCCCACCAAAGTACCTTACTGAGCGAGTCCTATTTGACTGCCTTTGATTTTAAAGTGCTTGCTCTAATATTGCCAGATATAATAAATAGAATATGAATGTTAAAGATTCTGTACAATTAATAATTACTACAACCAGAGTACCATTTGACATTTTGTTTTTATGTTTCAATGCAGGAAGCAATGGTCCTCAGAAATTCTGCGTTGAAAAAGTGGGGAAAGAAAACTGGTTACCAAGAAGCCACACGTGGTGAGTTGTCTGACAAGATTGAGAGTGAAAACATATGCTCATGATCAAGCTGGTGCGAAGAAGATTTAGGATGTTATGAGGACTCGAGGGACTGAGCTATGGAGAGAGGTTGGGCAGTCTCAGACTATTCCTTGGCACGCAGGAGGCCGAGGGGTGATCTTGTAGAGGTGTATAAAATCATGAGAGGAGTAGATTGGGCAGACACGCAGTCTCTTGCCCATAGTTGGGGAATCAAGAACCAGAGGACACAGATTTAAGGTGAGGGGGGAAAGATTTACCAGGAACATGAGAGGTAACCTTTTCACACAAAGAGTGGTGGGTGTATGGAGCGAGCTGCAGCAGGAGGTAGTTCAGGCAGGGACTATCACAATTTTTCAAGAAACATTTAGCTAGGTACATTGATAGGACAGATTTAGAGGAATATGGACCAAATGCAGGCTGGTGGAACTAGTGTACAATGGGTATATTGGTCGGTGTGGGCAAGTTGGGCCGAAGGGCCTGTTTCAACGGAGTATGATTCTTGTATTTAATTCCGTTTGCAACAATGTAGATTTTGATACAATCCATGGCATTGGCCAATCTGGGTTGATGGGCCAGTGGAACTGTTTCTCTGCTTTATCTCCAAACTAAACTAAACCTGAACAATGGCGCAGTGGCTCAGAGGGTGCAGAGTGGTAGAGTTGTTGTCTCACTGCGCCAGAGAACCTGGTTCGATCTAGACTATGGGTGTTGTCTGTACGGAGTTTGTACGTTCTTCCTGTGACTGCATGGGTTTTCTCCAGGTGCTCCAGTTTCCTCCCACGCTCAAATGATGTGCAGGCTTGTAGGTTAATTGGTTTCTGCAAATTGTCCCTCGTGTGTAGGATAAGACTAGTATATGTGTATTTGCTGGTCAGCACCGGTATCTCTAAACTAAACATTCAGGCATGAGATGATACTGACAAGTATATTTATGCCCCTCAATTATAATCATCTCTAATCTTTGAGAGAGGAGGTGAGGAGGAACTTCTTTTGTCAGAGGGTAGTTAATCTGTGGAACTCATTGCTGCAGAGGGCTGTGGAGGCCAAGTCAGTGGATACTTTTAAGGCAGAGACGGGACAAATTCTTGATTAGAACGGGTGTCAAGGGTTATTGGGGAGCAGGCAGGAAAATGGGATTAGGAGGCAGAGATCAGCCATGATTGAATTGTACTGTAACTTGTCAACGTGAAAAGCCGTATAAATGCTGGGCCTCAACTAGCTGGTCAGAAGCTGGGATTTCTCTGTGTGCGCTTCCATTTCCTATTCCAATGTCATCAGAGTTGCAATTTTATACCATTCCATTCCAAAATAGATTCACAGTGCAACCTTAGCCTTCTGGAAAGATGCTGCTCAATCTACCCTCGATCATCCAGCCGAGCCCATGCCAAACAACGATCACCCACTGACACTATTCTACACACTAGGGACAATTTTACCAAAGCCAATTAACCTACAAACCTGCACGTCTTTGGATGTGGGAGGAAACTGGAGAAAACCCACGCAGTCACAGAAAGAACTTTATACCATTTATTTGCTTACAAACAATTCAGCCACCTCAGACATTTCAATTTCCAAGATGAATAACTTAGGGGGCGGATAATTCTCACACCAGTGTTGTGAATATCTCCCAAATAAAGAAATAAATTCTCTATTATATCTTTCTCTCCAGCTTCAATCGTTTGGATTTGCCGCCGTACAAGAGCTATGAGCAGTTGAAGGAAAAGCTGCTCTTTGCAATAGAAGAAACTGAAGGATTTGGACAAGAGTAACCCCATATATCAGTCTCATCGGAAGAGTTAATGTGCTGTCTATTATTTTAAGAGGCTTTGGAAATGAGGAATGCATTTCCATTTCTTATGCTTTTCTTTCCAGTGGTCATTTGTTTAGCCAGACGTGTCAGGTCAGACTATTTCTGTCAGAAACCCTATGGGAAATGGCTGCAGAGACGTGCCTCGAATTTGTCTCTCTGTATTTGCAAGTGAAAAACCCGATATTATGGAGAAATTGTACATGTTCACATGGAATTAATCTGCTGTGATAAACAGCTTAAACCTCAGTTTGTTCATTTGCACTGTGTGTGAAGGAACTGGCAGGCTGACCCTGCACGGACAGGAATACAATTGGCTGCTATTTATGACTACATGAGCTGGTTGACGAGGCTTTCCGAGATTTGATTACGTCGTGCAGCCGTGACTAAGCCAGGGCTGAGTAACTACCCGGGTTGTATTGAGAAACAAACCATGATGGACTGTATCTTGCCCTTTTCCATTCCTTTTTGCCTTCTGATTGCATTGTATTTATCATGATCTGTCATTGGGGTCATCTCCCCGTTCCCTCCTCTTACCTGGTCCAATAGTCTGTCTTAACAGATCTGCAGATGCTAGTTTAACACAAAGATAGACAAAGTTCTGGCATAACTCTGCGGGTCAAGCAGCATCTCTGGAGAAAAAAAGATGGGTGACGTTTCGGGTCTAAAGAAGGGTTCCAACCCGAAACATCACCCATCCTTCTCCAGAGGGGCTGCCTGACCCGCTGAGTTACTCCAGCTCTTATTGTCCATCTTCCGTATGAACCAGCATTTGTAGTTGTTTATTTCGCAACCTGTCTTTGTCACAGGATTTATTTCTAATTCGCTTTAATGTTGAAAAACAGTTCAAGCATGTCCTGTGAGGTTGAGAGTCTCCTTTCCAATTGAGGAATGCCCCATTGTCGTCGTACAACAGATAACTGCTGTACTTTTGTTGGTTTTCTTTTAGAAGTCAATGAAACTAGCACACCAGTAGTAATTGTGACAATGTCCCAAACCTAATCCCCCATCTCTCTGCACAGTGTAGTTTGGAAAGCAGAAGTTTCTGTTATGTATTTTAAAATGAATCAAATGCTTAGCTGAGGTTATGTAGCTCTAGTTTTATAGAGCATGAGTAGAGAATGTTTGTGGTATTTACAGTGCCCTCCATAATGTTTGGGACAAAGACCCATCACTTATTTATTTGCCTCTGTACTCTACAATTTGAGATTTGTAATAGAAAAAAAAATCACATGTGGTTAAAGTGCACATTGTCAGATTTTAATAAAGGGTATTTTTATACATTTTGGTTACACCATGTAGAAATTACAGGAGTGTTTATACATAGTCCCCCCATTTCAGGGCACCGTAATGTTTGGGACACAGCAATGTCATGTAAATGAAAGTAGTCATATTTAGTAATTTGTTGCATATCCTTTGCATGCAATGACTGCTTGAAGTCTGCAATTCATGCACATCACCAGTTGCTGGGTGTCTTCTCTGGTGATGCTCTGCCAGGCCTGTATTGCAGCCATCGTTAGCTTATGCTTGTTTTGGGTGCTAGTCCCCTTCAGCTTTCTCTTCAGCATATAAAAGGCATGCTCAATTGGGTTCAGATCGGGTGAGTGACTTGGCCACTCAAGAATTTACCATTATTTAGCTTTGAAAAACTCCTTTGTTGCTTTAGCAGTATGTTTGGGATCATTGTCTTGCTGTAGAATGAACTGCTGGCCAATGAGTTTTGAGGCATTTGTTTGAACTCGAGCAGATAGGATGTGTTTGTACACTTCATAATTTATTATGCTACTACCATCAGCAGTTGTATCATCAATGAAGCTAAGTGAGCCAGTACCTTCAGCAGCCATACATGCCCAGGCCATGATACCCCCACCACTGTGTTTCACAGATGAGGTGGTATGCTTTGGATCTTGGGCAGTTCCTTCTCTCCTCCATACTTTGCTCTTGCCATCACTCTGATATAAGTTAATCTTCGTCTCATCTGCCCCACAAGACCTTTTTTTCAGAACTGTGGTTGCTCTTTTAAGTACTTCTAGGCAAACTGTAACCCGGCCATCCTATTTTAGGGGCTAACCAGTGGTTTGCATCTTGCAGTGTAGCCTCTGTATTTCTGTTCATGAAGTCTTCTGCGGACAGTGGTCATTGACAAATTCACACCTGACTCCTGAAGAGTGTTTCTGATCTGTTGGACAGGTGTTTGGGGATTTTTCTTTATTATAGAGAGAATTATTCTGTCATCAGTTATGGAGGCCTTCCTTGGCCTGCCAGTCTCTTTGCGATTAGTAAGCTCACCGGTGCTCTCTTTTGTCTTATTGATGTTCCACACAGTTAATTTTGGTAAGCCTAAGGTTTGGCTGATGCCTCTAACAGTTTTATTCTTGTTTCTTAGTCTCATAATGGCTTTGACTTTCATTGGCACAACTTTGGTCCTCATGTTGATAAACAGCAATAAAAGTTTCCAAAGGTGATGGAAAGACTGGAGGGAAGACTAGATGCTGAGAGCTCTCTAATACCTGCATTAAGGAGGCAATTAAACACACCTAAGGAGGCAATTAAACACACCTAAGCAATTACCAACATCTGTGAAGCCATGTGTCCCAAACATTATGGTGCGCTGAAATGGGGAGACTAAACAGCTGTAATTTCTACATGGTGAAACCAACATGTATAAAAATGCCCTTTGTCTGACAATGTGCACTTTAACCACGTGTGATTTTTTTTTTCTATTACAAATCTCAAATTGTGGAGTACAGAGGCAAATAAATAAATGATGGGTCTTTGTCCCAAACATAATGGAGGGCACGGTATGTCCTGATACCTCTGACTCTGGCACGTCTGCAGAATAAAACATTGCCTCTTGCGGGAGCATGAACTTTATACGAGAACTCTGCCTGCTCTCTAGTTAATTCCTTGAAGATGAGCTTTAAAATGGTCCCAGGAATTCATTTGGGATATTCGCAATGATTGAATTAGGTATTCCAACCCTGCCTACACTTCACTACGCCTCTTATTACTTTCAGGTGATTTAGACAGGAGCTTTTTAGATGTAATTGCCCTCAGTAAATTGCCCCTAGTTTGTAGAGAGTGGATGAGAAAGTGGGATAACACAGAACTAATGTGAACGGGTGATCGATCGTCGACCTGGGTCGAAGGTCCTATTTTATTTCAAAAAAAGTGTACCTTTTCTTAGCAGGGATAAAATCTACCCCAAAATCACCTAGAGTATAATGATCATATCAGTTTGTATTCTAAATTATCGTAAATAATTTTATCAGGCCAATAATGGCATGAAATCTCTATAGGAGGGTTACCACCACTATGGTCTCACTGTAAAGTGTGTTTATGTGATTCACGTGAGGACAGATTTCTGCTTGGCCATGGTGCCCCCCTGCTTCAGATTTCCTGTGAGGATTCGCTGGCTATGCTTGCATGAGGGAATAGATGGCAGCTGGGGTTAATATAAAGTGGTGACTTGAGGAAAGATGGAAGAAAGCTGCATTGCATGTCGCAGCAATGAGAAGGAAAGTGCCCTGTATCATCGTCATCTCCTGTGTTGCACAGTTGAGTAGATATTTATTTATTGCATGGGGCGGTGGCACACCTGTATCTGAGGGGCATTTACTGTCTAGTTATCTATCTCACTGGCCTGAGATTTGGGATGAGGATCTGTTTTGAATTAAAGGTTTAAATTATTCAAACAGCAACTGCTTGGTTATAAAAAAAATGTACACCAATTCTACAGTTCACTGAAGTCTGCACCATTTTCTTGCCTCACTCTGCACAAAGTTGTATGTAATAGTATGTCCTGTAAACTGGTGAATGGTACATTGCCTGATGCAAGAACTCTGCAGGGGGACAGATAGTTGAGGTAGTCAACAACTGGCCTGATTGCATTGGGGCACTGAGGAAATTCACTTGTGACTAAGTATGCCCAAGACTAGGTTGGACCCGAGCTTTGATGCATTGCATTCTCAAAATGGATTCTACACCTGCTGTCCAATCTTGAGTGGAAAGCGGTGGCTCGGGTCGAGACAGCTGGTGCCAGCAAAAGAGCCTGCACTCTCGAGGTAGGGTGAAAGAATGTTGGGTTGTCTTATATTTAATGAAGCCAATTCTTAAACCAGATTATATTTGTAATATATTGTTATGATTAGTTATAAATTACATGTATAGGATATATGAGAGATAGTTTTTGTTCAAACCTGAATATTTGGGTGAGTTTTTGAATCCAGTTTGATTTGCAACTGGGACTCCAGTTTTAGCGTAAACCAGCATCTCGCTGGTTTGTTGATCAATGTGTGTTCGGAGGTTGTTTGATCCATATTGATGTACATTTGTTGGCTGCTGGCTCTGACATTTGGTGTGCTGGTTATTGGCCAGTGAAAGCCTTTGCTGGGCAATGTACATGTGGGCTATGTACACTGAGGGCAAGGCCAGGCCTCGTCCCCCCTGTGAGCAGATATCTGCTGTATTGACTCACCCCTGCTTAGACACCTAAAACCCCCAGCAACAGTTAACACCCGAGGTTAATATTTTCAATCTGAAACCTATAGAAACCCTGTGGGAGGCCAGCTTCAACAAACTACAAATAAAAGAGCTTTGTATAGGTGTGTGGTTGTGCAAAATTGACAGGCTGGTTTACAGTCTGTCCATGTGTGTTGTGACTTGTTCTGGGGCTCAGCACGCTCCTGCTTTGAACAGGGATCCCCTGATCTATTTCTTGGGCAGTGTAAAGCTTGGGTGTTTTGCGAGTGATGGCCAACTGACTAAACGGAAAGAACCCACTCTCTGATGGTTGTGTTTCTTGGGCCGTTCTGGCACTCCATCATCAGTTCCTGAAATGCCAGTTAGCTGGTCAAAGATAAGCTAATTGGACAAAAATGTACCTGAAGTTAACGGGTGTGTTTCTTGGGGCATCTAAACATGGCATCTCCTTGCGAGCCTTCCATAGTCACGATTAATAATCTCTAATCTTCTGTGATGTACTTCACAAAGCTGAGAAGAATAAACAAATATAGGCTAATAAATAGTAAGCTCCCATTAAATGTGAATAAATAATTGCTGGCACTTTTCGAAGGCACAGCACTTTCCACTATTTCTTCTTCTAATGCCTTGTAAATAAACTTTTCCACATAACACTGAGCTCAAAACTTGGTGCATTTTTTTTAATGGGCCCTTTCTGACCTGCAAATAGAAAAGTGGGATGTGGAAAAGTGCTTTTTCCCTTTCAGTGTTTGCCTCGCTCCCTCCCTGCCACACTCCTCCTCGCTTCTTCTGGGTTAATATCCATATTAGCCTGATGCTGTCTATTGCCCGACACAAACTGAATGTTTAACCCAAATGGTGCCATTGTGTAAATACAGTGACTTGCAGCTGAAGGGATTTTCTACTACTGTTAACTTGGCCGATCCAATTTTAAAAAAAATGTAATGTTCTCTCCTTTTGACAAACTAGCTTAGTAACCAAGCTACTATTGATGCACTAACCCCATTACAACCATTTCCACAGTCGGAGTCACAGGTTATCTTGTGCAACGCACAAAAGTGCGAGGTAACTCATTGGGTCAGGCAGTATCTCTGCAGGACATGGATCGGTTCAGTGGTGCTTTATTTGTCACACATGCAACTGCACAATGCAATTCTTTTTGCCTATTTACACATTCAGTCACCACCATGGTCCAGTCATCCCATTCACTCCGTCTACTGGAGGAGCTCCCGATCCCATAAGCCACGAGCTCTTGCATGGCCTCCTCCGTCCCCCTCGGCCTGTGAACCAATGACCCTGACCTCGCCTGGCCGTCTTTGTGTCCCGGGGGCGGCTCCTGCAGCCGACCTTGAAGGCGCTGGTGGCATTAGCCCAGTTTACCCTCCTACTGGCCCTTGCTCCTCACACCTAATGTCTCCAGTGTGTCATTTCAGGTCGGGGTCAGTCTGAAGAAGGGTCCAAACTCCCAACCTGAAATGTCACCTATCCATTGATGCTGCCTGACCACCCGAGTTATTCCAGCATTTTGTGTTTTGTTGATTAGAAGATTTAGAGATATATAAAGCAGAATAACCTTTGAAAATGTTGTTCCTGAGCATATTACATTTTATTGATTTAAACTTTATTCGCGATTAGTGGGAAGCGATACTTCAGTTGAAATCATTGCTAGGGGTTTATTAGTTTCACACTTACTAGGCAATGCAACATGCCCAGACTGAAACAATGCTGGAATCTAACTCACCCACGATGGTGATGAATTAGTTTTACAGATGCCCTTGATGAATTGTTTTCCTATAATCTTGCTTCCTGTTGTTGGTAATCTAGTTTGTTTAAGACTAAGGAAATTTGGAGGCATTGTTTTGTTCTGTAGTTGGGGGTGGACGTCGGGTGAGAATGTACAAAGATTTCTGGCTTTGTAGACTCATTCTGCAGCCAAACAAAAGAAAGTCCCAAGATAGACACAAAATGCTGGAATAACTCAACGGTTCAGGCACCCTCTGGAGAAAAATGATAGGTGACGTTTTGGGTCGAGACCCAGTCTGAAGAGTCTGACGCAAAATGTCTCATTCCTTCACTGCAGAGATGCTGCCTGACCGTTTAGTTGCTCCAGCTTTTTGTGTTTATCTTGGGTGGAAACCAGCATCTGCAGTTCCGTCCTATACAAAAGTAAGTCCAAGTTGTGTTAGTTAAATGACAATTTGCTCTAAGCTTATACAATGGAGTATAATTTTCTCATTCTAATAAATTGGTTTACAGGTGCGTATTATAAAATTAAAAATGTAAAGAGAAGCGTCATATCTTTTCAGGTAACATTAGGTTGTAAATCCATGATGTTTAACTTCCCCCCCGCCCACCCTTAATGATAGTTTGTAAAGGAATGCATGGTGTCGTTGTCAGCGACTCACTTGCTAAGTCATGAGCACATGTATCTGTTCTATAGATCAGAATGTTGCTGGTTTGATTTCTGGCTTGTTCAGCTATTTGCTGATCTTCAGTGAATGGCAACATAATTTGGACCCTGGTCTGGGGCGATCTGAAATCAGCCCAGATGCTGAAACCTGGTTGCTACCAATTGCCATTGAGCAAGACCTACTTAAAGCAAGACCCCATTCTCCGGCCTTCTCCCCATAACCGGACACCCTTCAGGACATCTTCTAGAGGAGGAAGGGTGAAAACTTAGACACAGGGAACTGTGGATTCTGGACTATTGATCTAAACACAAAGTACTGGAGTAACTCAGCGGGTAAGACAGATTCTCTGGAGGACGGATAGGCAGAGAACCTCTTCAAAGTGAGCAAACCTTGCGGAGAATTTGCAACAGAGCAGTAAAATGGAGACAGAGATGCGGCCTGATTCATTGAGTTACTGCAGCATTTTGTGTTCTTCTAAGGGTGAAAATGTGGTAGGAATGTGTCTGATCTGGTGTCTGATCTGGTAAACCATGGCTTCTAAATGTGAGGAAAGCAAGAAGGGAAATTCTATTGTGGCTGAATGTTCAATACTTTGTTCAGGAAATAACTGGAAACTGAAGCCAAGGATGCTGCACTTTGTTTTTGAGAGTTACGCATCATTAATTTATCCGCTGTGAAATTAAACCTTTTTTCTCTTCCTATCGTTACAATACATTATCATCTGATTTTGAAGTTGTTTCTGTGGCTTGTCAAAGACTCTGCTCAGCCAGTTATCCAATGGTTATGGCCGGAAGGTTTTAAATATTACATGATTCAAAGTGGCAGCATTGAAAAAGGAAACAATCTGTTTCCAGTTCTCTCTGACTGCCCCCTTGTTACAATTACAACTCTGGTAAAACCAGAAAGTTTAGGTAAAATGACGTGGAAAGGATTTTTAACTCCCCCCAAAAAACATGTGCACTTGCAGTCATTTGTGAGTTCATTTTAGCTATCAAACTTTAAAGGTTTCTGAGCATGTTTTAATAAACCCTCCTGAATATGCAATGTATCTGCTTAAGTATCAGTTGCTCGTATATTTTTTCTTTTTTCGATGTTAAATGATTTTTTTTTTCATTTATGAGTCATAATGTATGTTTAAAACAAAAATTTGAATCGATACAACAGAGCAGCACATATTTTGTTTCATATATTTGTCCTCCTTTTGATAGTCCAGTCTTGAATTTCCCTGGTTTTTATTTTGCTCTTGAGTTTTCTGCTTTCCCCTAGGACTCCTGTTGGTGCAAGAGCCTTATTTCTGCCCAAATTTCTAGCAAGCCCTTGCCCAATACCATGCATAACTGGAGAAGGAAGGAACTCCAGATACTACTTTACAAAAAAAAGACACAAAGTACTGGAGTAACTCAGCATGTCAGGCAGTATCTCTGGAGGATATGCTCTCCAGAGATGTTGCCTGACCCGCTGAATTACTCCAGCACTTTATTTTTTTTTTGTCATGCATTAGCGCAGCACGGTGACGCAGCGGTAGAGTTGCTGCCTTACAGCGCCAGAGACCCTGGTTCATTCCTGACTACGAGTGCTGCCTGTACAGAGTTTGTACTTTCTCACCATGACCACGTGGGTCTTCAACTGGTGGTATCCTCCCAGTAATTTAATTGGCTCCGGTAAAAATTCGAAATTGTTCCTGGTGTGTTGGATAGTGTTAGTGTGCAGGATCGCTGGTCGGCACAGACTCGGTTAGCCGTAGGGCCTGTTTCCGTGCTGTATTTCTAAACTAAACTGCCCTCAATCCTTGTTTCCCCACCGCCCCCCAGATGAAAGAGCTCGGGTTAGAAGACCAGTCAAGTCCAGAAACTAAACCACTTAGCAACCCAGTTGAATATTCGGCAAGCTCTCCCCAGCAAATTGTTGGCCTCTACCTGTAGAAAATTAAATTCCTTTCCGAGTTTTATCATCATAGCCGTTTGTAACATTATATCAACCACTCACATATCCATTGGATAATAGTTGTGTGATGTCTTTCACCCATCCTCTATGTAAGTTGTCCACACTTGTATAAATAGCACTGATTTATTTGATTTTAAACAAAATATCTTGGGTCTTTTAAATGACTAGCTTAGAAGTATTTATAAGTAAATTCTATAGGAAATTTAATGTTTGTTATTTCTGAAGCTACAACATAATTTAAAAGAATCTGGGATTTGTCATTCATATCTTTGAGCTTTCTACATTGTGTTAATTCCCACTGTATGATATCTAAGGATTGTAAATCATGTCAATATTTCTGTGTTTAATCATTTTTGTACAGCTGAATTTGATTGTTCCAGAAATAAGCTAAGGCGAATAAGA